>APFE030858822.1:0-25800 GCA_000404065.3 Pinus taeda
TGCGATTTTTAATTTCTTCTAGAATTAAAGGATTCCAAACAAATATGGAGGTTTAAGTAAAATATCCCATACATTGTGTGTTCTCATCGACTTGTGTAGTCATTGTTTCTTAAATCATTATGAGATCAGACTTATTGATATGAATAAGCCTCTTGAGGGTATGTATTTTGGGAGCATCCCTGAATCTCCTCATATTTAATGACAAAGTATTCATTTATAGAAGATAAAATCACATAGAACCCGTTGTAAATCATCACATGGAATTTAGGAGTGGCACGCAATAATGGCATCCAATTTGACTATAACCAGTGCTTGAGATTTTGTGGACTAACCATCTTACCCACAAAACATCCCACCAAAGCCCTCTCTTGAATAATAAGGATTTCTAAGAGAGGAATTCCATCACCTATGACTATTATGGACTTCTCACGATAAGGTTTTAGGGCTTGTTTGGAATGGGGAATGGAACCTGTGTCATGTGAAGCAAACTCTAGTCAAGAAGGAGTAGTGCTCTGAAATCCTCCTAAAAAAATGGGATTAGCAACTAAGGGAGGTAAATTTCCCTCCTTATGAAAAGGTGATGACTTGGATTCCAAATCACGAGGAGTGATTAATGGATCATAAGCATTTACAATATTGATTTCTAGCTGTGATACGAATTTGGATACTTGATGTGGATTGTCTAGGCCAAAGTCCACCTACTCCTCCATCGTGGAACTTAAAAGATATGGAATATAAAGTGTGAGCAGTAAAGAGTGAGAGGATCAAAATAAATGCTTACCACAGGAAAATAAATGTAACAGATCACAGATCAACATCCACACAAGTAGAGAGCTATCGTTAGGTCTATTCACCTTGGGTCAGATTACTGTATGGTCTAATGGACATCACAGAAAAAGAAAAGATCAAAAAAAAAATAAGAAATACGAGGTCGAGCCTAAACAAAAAAAAAAAATGCATAACCGCCCATATGAAATACCAGTAAATTTTCCATTTACATATAATATATTATCAAATACTATGTCGGTATATACTATATTATATAGAGAGAGAGAGCACGAAGAGAGAGAGAGAGAGAGATGTTTTTATTTATTTTTTTATATGAGAGAAGGACATTTATTAACATTTAATGTGGAGAATTTGAAACATAAATAAAATATTTCAAAATCAACAATGTGTATATTATATAAAATGAGTGAAAATAATTAAAAAAATCTTATACTTTAAACATTTTATTAGTGTTTGGTCAAAACTAACATAGATCCATCTTAATTTCAGAAGTACCATGAGTTAAGCAGAATCATATCTTTTGAGATTCCATTATTTCCTCAAGTTTTGCACTCAAAAATAGGTTTTCATCTCAAGAGATTTGATCCATATCGGTGCTTGGTAGATTTGGAGTTAAGATGGATATACGCTAGTAGTATGGTGTATTATATACAAATCAAAGGTTGATATTTGGCTTAAGTAGTTGTGACCCAAGGGAATATGATTCGATATAATCACTCGGAGATCACATTTGGCCTGGGCCACACCAACCCTTATCATGGTTGGATTTTTTCCCACAAGGTTTCAAATTGGTGACCTCTACACCACAAATGCCTTTTTTTTCCTTTCAATTAAATTGATTAATTAAAAAAAAAAACTCATATGAACAAGTGCCATGTGAAGTGAGTTATGGTGTTTTTGGCATATGCTATTGATAAACCATGGTATTGTCCTATAACATTGTAACAAAACGTATTTACAAATCAAGAATATCCATGGTAAAGTGAGAGTAAGTGTTTTGATATTTATTATGGATAAATGTTATCGACACCAACAATTTAATTTACATGATTGTGCTAATAACTAGCATATATGAGATGGTATGAATATCAATTTTTCATATCACTAGTACAAAATGGCTAATTAGTTACTAAAAAAATGACTAAAATTTGCATATAAATGACTATTTTCGGTCAGTGACCATTAGTAGCTAATTTATAGTATCTTATAATGCAACAAACTTTTAGTCATTTTTAGCTTAGTCATTAATTGGTTGTCTCAATTTTTTTGTCTAGTAGTATATTTGGTAATTAATTTGGTTATTAATTTAGTCATTTATTTGGTGATGAATTCAATCATTGATTCGAGCATTGATTTAATCATTTATTTGGTAATTAATTGTCTAAACTAATGACGAAATATACAACAAAATATATTACTAAATGATCACCTGTGGAAACCAATTAATGGCCAAAAAAATATGACCAAAATGTTAGTCATTTTAGAAGATGCTGTAAATTAGCTACTAATAGTCATATATATGCAAATTTAAACCAATTAATGACCAAAGAAATATGACTAAATTTTGGTCTTATTATAAGATACTGTAAATTAGCTACTAATAGTCGTATATATGCAAAATTTAGTCGTCATTTGTAATCACAAATTTATCATTTGTAGTATTCATTTATCTTTTTTTGGTAGTTTCATATTCATTATATAAATGACTATAGTAGTTTATATTCATTTCATTTACTTTAATTAACAATCATTATAAGCAACTAATTTAGTCGTATATTCATTTTATTTGTGTTCATCATTAATAAACATAAACTACTAATTTATTCGTTTTAGATTGATTTTATGTGTTCACTATTAATCAACATAAATTAATTAGTATGATTTTGCAACTAAATTAAAAAAAAATGTCATACAAAGTACATGTTCATTTAATATGAAAACGCAAAGTTACATATGTTAATTAAAACACTAAGTAATATCAAGTGCAACTATAAAAATTTCCAACCACATAAATTATATTATCTAAAATGCCAAGTATTACAATATGAGTTTCCAGCTTAATATTGGTTGGAGTACAATTTACATATGAAATATTGTTTCATCACTTCAAAACAATATCATTGTGTTGCCAAGGCATTGTAGGTGAATTCCCCAACTATGAAGACTTGGCCATCATTCTCTATGTGTGTCTTATGCTGAATATTGGCTCTATGGGTACCATTAGACCAGTTCTCTTCTCTCTCTCTTTAATTTGCATTTTGTCACTATAGTATTATTGTTTTCCTCTTTCTTCAATTCCCACTTCTTACCATCAATACTGCGTTCCTTTTCTGAAAAAAAGAATAAGAAGAAGATACAATGCAGAGTATAACATATAAAAGTCGATTAACACTGAAATATAAAATAAAGTAGACTACAAATTATTTATGCGATATATACCTCAACATCAACAATATTGTTAAATGCCATTTTTCCCCATAGAAGCAAGAAACTTGAACAAGTTTTCTTCAGTTGGGCAATAATGGCGACTATGTGGTCAGGTTACTTGTATAAACAAAGCAAATAAAATGTCACCATAAAATAAATTGTGTCCCTACTGTGTTCTCAGTGTACACCATTTGTTGATGAAATGTTATCTTCAACTAAAGTAATAAATGCAAATAGATGCACATATTTCTATCCCAATATTTTGAATTCCCATGCTTATGGTACATTGCAATTTTGATTTTATCCAACATAATAAAACACAACAGAGCTAGCAATTTCTACTAAGAATGTATGATGCTCCACTTTTGTAGTTGTATCGTTTCCTCTACTTATCTTTAAGAAGCAGTGGCACTTCAACAATAAAAATGGTCAATAGAAATCTAATGGGTGGAGAAAAGTATTGTTGACACAAGATTAAACAAGAAACTAAAAAATAATAAGACAAGACTTTGTAAATTGCGATACTAACCAAGAATATAGCTTCAATATAGTAATATTCAATTGTCAGCGTATTATTCCGGGGGAAAAGGAATCCAATTCCTAGAAGCCAACAAATTATGTGTGCCCCTTATTTTCCCTGTTATTAATTAAGCGAAATTAGCACTTGTAATTTCCATTTAGAATCCCTGAAATGATTCTATAAATATTCAAAGCAAACTTAATGTTATTCATTTTTCTATGATGCTGACAAAACTGAATATGCTAACCTGTTTTTGCACTGGAGAGTTATGTAATTCACCGTGTCCAAAATCATTTCTTATTGTCATGACTGTGTTTTTTAATGATCAGCAAACGGGCCTATATTTGATCACAAAACATATTTTTCAAAATATATTCCATTTTTCTTATTCAAAGCTAAATTTCCTTCCAGATTATGACGTTCAAACAAACCAAAATTATTTTCCTTTAATAAGTCACTGCTGTAATATACTACTAAATAGACAACTACATAATGAAGTTATTAGTGGTGGAATACTAATAAAACACAAATACACGCAAAATATAACACCACTATGTCCTAGGCATGCCACATCTTTATCCTCTTGGTTGGAAATATTACTTCATGAAAACAACATATTTGACAAAGAGAAATTTTCTTAAACTAACCAATGCTAGTGTATCCAACAACATTGACATTTCTATTACCATGCCCTCAAAATGTGTGGAAATATCAAACAAGTGTAGTGCACTTCCCTATACACAATCATCTTTCTTCATGTTCCTTCGTAGGAAGCCCTCAAGTTCAATACTCCTACAAGTACTTCTACAAAGTTCTAGCTCTAAAGGCACTCAGATTTAAAATAAATGAATGTATTGTATCCTGGTTCTAAATGATAGACACAGTGATGGAAGCATCAATTGATCCTAAGCTCGATTGTATGCCTCTATAAAATAACATTAAGGAAATTGTTTCTATAAAGCTTTAGGTCTAGCTCAACATGGACAAAGAAACAAGGTTTGACTTAAAATCAGGCAAGACTTAAGAGTTAATTTAGGAAATTTGGTTAAAAGAAAATATATTGGATAAAACTTTTATTTTTTAATTGTCAAGTTTTACCCGATTCTTGGCCAAGCCCAATTCAACTCCTGAGATAGTTCTGCTCGAGTCTGAGTTAGACCTTGAATTCTATCCAAGTTAGGATTCGATTCCATCTAATTTGATCAGATTTAGATCCCAGTTGAGTCAAACTAGCTAAGCTAACTCAACTGAGTCTAGTAGCTATGGCTACAAGTATATTTTCCTGTTAAGGTAGCAATGGCCCAAACATGATATGAAAAATAAATACAATGTGATGAATCAATTCTTATGATTTAGGATTGATACATTTCAGATGATGGAAATGTTATTGTGTCATGTATGGATAGGGTTGAAAAGGATATGGTGAAATTTTCAAAGGCTGCAGGTTGTCACAAATAATGGTGTTGTAATTCAAGACTAGTTGGCTTCTTATGAATAATTTTGGTTATACTTATAGGACCATTTATTGCATATGTGTTGGAAAAGGTATCAAAAGGTTTGCGTTAGGTCATTTTTTAGTTCAAATATCAACCCCAATGAACAATGTACTTTTAGGCATATAACAACATGAGTTTCCAGAATTACTATGCAAAATTTAAGTGGCTTGATAGTCACTGCCTTGAGATCTTATTGCCGACATAGAAGGATAATGTAGAAATGTGTACTAAACAAAGTGATAATCTAATATGAAGCTTCCCATAAGTTTTGTTAACTGTTATTGGAATTATCTTATTGCTGATTTGATTTTTACTTTGGATACAATGATTTTCCAGGTTGAATGAACTCCTTTTTTTATCAGATTTTACATGTACATTACAACTGGGTAAAAGGTAAATGATTCTTAGGAGTAAATCACAACATAAAGTATTGAAACAAAATTAATAAATTTGCAGTTCAAAATATGCTACACTGTGACTTATTGAACTGATTCATATATTCAATCATGGTTTGGCTTACCTTGATTTTGTAATGAGAACTATAACCAGATTCTAGGAACAAATATATTAGGATTTTTTTTGGGTAACTTCTAGATCTATAGAAAAAATTAAAGAGGAATTTAATTAAGCTTTTCGTATGCATTTAAGATCGTATCTTTTCCTTTTATGTCCCTTGGGAAAATGGGGTTTAATAAAGTCTTGAAAAGTTGTTTTATTGAAAGTATGAGGATGATTGAGGCAGAAAAATACAAGCCAAATTGTCCATATCCTTATTCAAAATGTCCAGAAATCTATCAAGTGAGTTTGCTATCATATGTTAGAGTCGGTCTAGTTATCCCTCCATCAGAGACCAAAGCTCTTTTTTGCATTTCATGTTTTAGGTGTCCCATCAAATTTCATCAGTTGCATTTCGTTAGGCATGCCATAACTCTGATGGAGTGGTCTGTGTCATTCATTCCCCTCGTGCATATCACTGCTGGTTTAGGATGAGTCATAAAGCTTCACAAGTCATTTTTTTAAATTTTTAGGTCTAGGTCTAGGGTTTGAGTTAATTTAGTCCTGAAAAGCCTTAGAAGACCAGCATGCCAGAGGGATGCCTTTGATAAATCATCACTTCAATAATTGTCACCATTGTACAACTGAATAAGGACTTATCTTCAAAGCTCTATTTTGAAGGCAAGTCGCCACCTCATTTTTGTAAAAATTGTCAAAATTTCAGTTCTTAAATTGTTCAAGTGCAGCCCTGGTCTCCTTTGCTGAAGCATATCAGAGCTATACCTGCAAAAAATTATCAGAGAAACTCATCATTTCAACCTATTTTATGAAGGAAACCAAAAAGGTCAGAGCCTATTAATTTCGAAAAAGTGTCAACAACCAAACATAAGAAAAATGGGTTTTCATTGAGCAAAAATAAAAATGGATGCTATATCAAGTGATTTCTCCTCATTTCCGACCCATTACACATTTTGAGAGCTACGAGTATCATTGAAGGGTGATTTTGCAAGTTTGAGGCAAGTTCGTGGTTAGTTGGTCAGTTCCAGAGGTGCGCGGCGCATCAGCATAGGCGCGCGACGCATCAGGCCACTTTCTCTTGTGTAAATTAACATAGGCGCGGCACACTCAGAGCGCACAGCGCACTCAGAGTGCGCGGCGCGTTGGGTAAAGCGTGCGGCGCATAGGGTTTGTGCCTACAAATTCACCAAGAAGCTGCTCAAATCACCTCTCCTCACGCCTAAATTCTCAGCATTTTGATAAAGAGACAAAAAGTCAACAGTCAACTTTTGGCACATAGTTTCATATCAGCAAATACATATATTCCGTCCATCTTGTTTTTAGAGAACATGTCAGACACCGAGTCCGAATATGAGCAGGATTTTGATAGTGACTCTACACCGGGGGTCAATGTGCCTAATGTGCCACAAAGGTATCACACGGGTGGCAAGAGTGGACAGCATGTTAGGGAGGAGCCCACCTCTTTGGCTCAATTGCAAGCTTGCCTACTTGCCATGGATTGTTTTCGACGCCAAGCATGTTACCAATATTGTGAGATGATCTCACAAACTTAGCATCATCGGGAACTGGTCCGTCTATTTGTCCTTAACTTACACGATGGTCATGTGAACCTTGCTGGAGTGGATTTCACTTTGTCACCCGACACTATTTCTCAGGCCACCGGAATACCAAATGTGGGGGAGGAATGGAGTAAATGCAAGATGCTGGACCGATATTATTATGAGCCATATGTCAAGCCTGCATATATCAGACACTTGAGCGCGGCTTTTCCTTTCACATACCTGAAAGATGAGTTTGCACCATTGATGAAACTCATCATTCGGTATTTCAACTGTGAGGGAAGATTTTCACGTCTCTATGCGTACCATGTACATTTGTTGATGCATTTCACACAGGTACGTATGATGAGCATTCCGTTTTTCATGTGCCGAAACATAGAGAGGATGGTACCCTTAGTACAGAGGAAGACCCCGACACATCAGCACAGGAGCATATATCACTATGCATTGATCAAAATAATAGTGATGCATCAGTTGGCACAACAGGGTATTGCTTGGGAGGATTTCATCTCCCGTGATTTCTTTTCAGCGCTACAGCCTCCTCCAGAGATCGTTCATGATGAGGGAGGGCCTTCACAGCAGTTTGACATGCATGCGACTGAGCATGTTGATGCTCCAACATATGTGACATATCAGAAAGGCCCCAGGGCCTTATTTGCAGCTACACGACGAGTACTTTCTCCACCCGGGGTGGAAGGGGTCTCGTTGACATCATCACCAGAGCAAGTATTATCTCCACATCATGTGGAAGGGGTCTCGCTTCCATCTACAGCACATCTACAGAGTCAGGATAGGGGCAAGAGACCCATGGTTGATGAGGGTCGTTCAGGAGTTCAGGATACCGGTATCATTGATGTTGAGGCTAGTTCGCCCAGCTCAGAGCTTAAGGAGATTATCCGAGAACAAAGGGCCGAGAATGAGTCACTGCAAAAGAAATTGCAGATGGCTAAATGAGTGATCAACTACTTAGAGCAGCACAACAAGCAGTTGGTGGATGAGCATGAACTTTATGAGCTGCGCAAGATTCATGAAGACCGGGAATTGGCTCGTAGGAGACCCGGTGATTTGACACCTATTGATTGGGAATCGATGCTCATCCGGGTCAACACTCACTTGGAAAAGTTGTTGGCGAAGGAAAACAGGGACAAGGACATGCTTCACCACATGAAGACTCACTATTGGGCTCGCATGCATGTTTGCAAAGCGAGAATGAAGGTCCTCAAGAGGCATTTAAGCAAAGCGCTAAAACAAAAGAAAAGGCCTGATCTGCTTCGAGTTTTGGCCGAGGCTTCACTAGTTGAGCATGATACATGATGGAGGGTCTTCACTCCAATTTTGCGTACATTTGGACAAAATTTTGTCGTTTCAAAATTTTTGGCTTGCAAAACAGGTTTTTGGGTTCTATGTGTCGCGCTCAGCACGCGACCCACAAAATGGAGAGGTCCAAATCACAGGTGGCTTAAATTTTTTGGATTTGTCATTATGAAATACACATGCTTAGAAATTTCCAAGGCATTTCATCAAGTTTTGGGTGATCAAAAGCTCAAAAAACATCATGAAAATCACCTTTTTGCCACTTTTTGCATCAGCAGGTAGTACTTCTGGGATATTTCACTTTTGGAGGGTCAAATGGAGACCAAATTAAAAAATTCCACTTGTGTTGGAAAGTAGACATCGAGACCATTCCAACAAGCCCATTTGAGCTCAATTTGGATGTTAGGAAGTGCCCCAAAAGTAGCTCAAAAGGCGCGCAGCGCACAGGACTCAGGCGCACGACGCACAAGGCTTTTTGGCCAAATTTTCACTGTTCAGCTCAGAAATTCACCCAGTTTTGACTAGTTTTGACTTGTGATGGGATTTTTCACCCTCCTTGATGTAATTACTGGATATTTATGTTGTTATGACACTTATTTACCTATTCTAGATGGTTCATTCATAAAATAGCAAAAATGTAATGAATGAATTGGTTTCCTAGCTTATAGAGGCAAGTTGTTTTGACTGCCTAGATTGTAGTGCTTAGTTTAGAATTGGTTCAAACAGCTCCTAGGATGATGAGCTCGACCCCTAGAGGCAAGGGAATGAGTTTGCTTGCCTATATTATGTATTTTCTTAGTCATTTTCAGGGTTGGACTCTTGGGATAGCTTGAGACTATATTGTACATATCTTATCAGCATTTTTGGCAAAGGAAAGACCAGGGTTTTGCAGCACCATTTGGGATCCATGTGGCTTTATGTCTTGATGGTGTGTTTCTCTCAGTACTTGTAAGTTGTGTATGTGCATCATTATCTCTCTTGAATCTTCTCTTATTAAGCAAATGAAGTGTTAAGGTAGAATCCATGAAATTGATATGCTCTGCCTTTAAATTTGTTTAATATTCTATGTTTTCTTCAATTTAAGGAGAATCCTTGAGACCCCTTGTTCTCCTTAGCCTCTCACCGATCTGATCTATCCATCTCACCTGCTTTAAGGCATCAAAACAATTGCCTATCTTGCCCCAAGTGGACCTCTGCAAAAATTGTGCCTCACCCCTGCACCGAAAATTGCCTTTCCCTTGATTTCAACAAAATCATAAAAAATCAATCCTAAACTCTTTGTACTTAGTACGTAGCCTAAAATCAGTCATCAATTCGGTCATCTCGAGCCTTTTCGATTATCTTTTGTCGAGTTTGACCCAGAGAGAGCCCTCTCCTGTCCTCATAGAGCTAGCTACGAGGCTGAGCGTGGTTTGATGTGGCCTTGAGTCTTGCCTTGTTTCAGCCTAAGGCAGATTTGAGCGCTAACATAGTGGCAACCATACTGGGGAAGATGGTTTTCTGTTGATGTTACATTCGACTTGTTGATTGTCTTGTCCCAGTACATGAAATCAAGTTGCAGATCTGATGCTGATGGTGGACAGCAGTCGGACACATATGAAGGCTGAGACATTCACCTGGTGACTCCAACTCGATCCAGACATTCCAGTGCTCGCTGATCCACTCATGCAATGGTAGGGTATGTGGCAAACCCTGCACTTTGTGAAGCTGTAAATGATGTTAGAAATTGATTAGCAGATTTTGAACTCAATGAAGAATTTTTCAGTGCCTTGCTTCAAGGTTTGAAATCTTCGAAGTTTCCTTTTGAAGCTAAAAATCGTGTCTGTGAGTTAGTGGTTGAAAGAGTTGAGAAGGAGATTCAGTATTTAAATGAGCAGATCCAGTCATACGATTTCCAAGACCCTAAAACGTTCTTGGAAATCCTTCCTCCTTCGAAACAAGAAATAATAGAATTGCCTACAGATATTTTCATTGACAGTGTGCAGCTGGAGGTATGTGTTGCAGAGTTGGGGCAGCTGACAGAGTCTGGCTTTCGCAATCCAATTGCGATGTACATGGAAATGTTTTTCAGTTTGATTGATGGATAAGGCTGTCTTTTACGTGACCAGGCTCATTACATGCATGAAGGGCTGCCAGCAATTACATCTGTGTCCTGGTGGAAGCATTCTCGAGCGGCGTCATTTTCAGGTTTACTTGAATGGTTGATCTGGCATTTCAGTATTACCTGATCTATTGTTTTTTACAGCAAAGTAGGGTAGATTTTGTAAATAAATAAGCATCCAAAAGGCAACATTTTGTTCTAGTTTCATTACAGTTTAGTTTGAAGTTTGCCGAATTAGTCTTTCAATCAATTCACTCAATTTCCAGTTAATAAGTTGAGTCTTCAGTTGTGTTGATTTGTTGAAATAATGGACTCCATTGCCCAATGGATGGAGGCATTGTCTGCTCTCCCAAAGTTCTGCGGTTCTTGGCACCTCCAAAAAGCGGCAGCTGCCATCCCCATTGGAGCCGATGTTAGACTCCGTCTTCTCAAAGTCCTCTGTCAGAGTCAAATTTGACAGGTGGCAAAGGAAGAGTGACTGTTGTGCAACTTGTATCTAGTAATATTAATCATGAAAACCCATGCTCTTTTACTTGGTATGCTAAAAGAGAGAGGCAACTTCTTGGAATTTACTGGTGCAAGTCCTTAGGGCATAGGTATGTTTTTACAACAGATCCAAAAGGAGGATTAAAATTGTGGAGGTTGGAGTACACATTTAGAGAAGTCAATGGTTGGAGGGGATCCATCAAAAGAGTATCAGGCATCTTTAGTTGCTGATTTCACATCAGCATTCTTGGCACGCATTGTATGTATTGATGTGAGCCTTGTGGATCAGCTACTTGTTTGTGGTGATCAGCGGGGCAATATCGTTGCTTTTGAATTTCCAGTGAGATTGATCGATCTTGAAAACTCAATTATGCCAGAGAAGTTTCAAACATTTTTCTCATTTAAAGGAGCCCATGGTATCTCAAGTGTGGTTAGCATTTCAGTTGCCAAATCAAATGGAAATCAAATCTGTATATGTTCGACAGGGAAGAATAGATGCATCTGTGACTTTATTTTTGATAAAGGTGCCATTGGAAACTACTCAAATAAATTGATTTTTGCTGGAATAAAAAATGTCCCAGAAATTGCTTTGACTACGAGGAAGCCTCAAGTGGTTCTAAGCAGAGAAGCAAACGGTGTCACAATCTCCACAGTGTCTCGGCATCTCAGTGAATACTTCATGGAGGGTTTCTTATTTACTTCTTGAGCAACCATTGGATGAATTAACGGTAGAATATGAGGATGGCATCTTCAAAGAAATCTCATTCGAGAACATTATTTGCAACACAATATCATGCTCAGAAGTATTCTGGAGTCGTGGATGCTTCTTGTATAAAGGATGAAGAAATTAATCGTAACCATAGAAGTATCTTCCCCTGGTTTCCTATTAGAGGGCTGAGACTATTCAGTATTGGTTGGTTAGCTAGTAAAGAGCACTTGCTTGAGGGTAGGGGAAGATCAATTTTTTTTTCTGCAAGTGGCGAATACCTTGCAGTCTTGGTAAAAAATGAGATCACAATTTTAAGGAAAGATGACAACTTCACAAGAGCTTTTCAAACCTTTTCTGCTTTGCCTGAATCCAAGGTGTTGTTGCACGGCGTTTTGGTGGATCACTGGAACATTCTTGTAGTATTTGATAACTCAAATATTATATATTTTCTAAAATCAAATGAAGAAGAGATGAGGGAGATTTCAAAGTGCCATTTACAAGCGGCAGGAAGAATTGTTGGGTTGTTTGTCTGGGAGTATAGCAGTGCAAAGATATCTGATGGGTATAGGATTATGGTTATTACGTCAGATTTCATTTTCCAGTGGATTGTAATTGATGAGAAAAATAGTGCAGTTAATCTCTTGAACAACAAACCCACTCAACAGTTGAAACTAAGACAACAACATCCATTAGGAATATCTTGTTGTTGTTTCCACAAGGAGCGTTCTATCCTAGTTCTAGCTAGGCCTACTAATGAAGATAGTGAAAGAGCTACTTTCGTGCCCAGACATCAATGTTAATGTGGTTAACAAGTTAAAAGAAACTGCTCTGGATATTGCAGAGAAGTTTCCATGTTCAGAACACGCATCAGAAATCAAAGACGCGTTGAAAGACGCATGAGCTGAGAGTGCCAAAAACATAAACCAACCTAAGGATACAAGAGAACTCACAAAAACTGTCAGTGATATAAAGCATGGTATACATACACAACTTATGCAGACAGTGACAACAGATAAACGAGTCACTGGAATTGCAAAGAAATTAAGAAAAATGCATAGAGAGGGGATACTGAACGCCACAAACTCTGTGACGGTTGTTGTTGTTCTTATTTCCGCAATTGCTTTTGCGGCATTATTTATTGTGCCTAGTCAATATATGGGCGCGGGCACAAATGCTGGTGAAGCCCTTGTAGCCCACAAGATAGCATTTCAAATACTTGTCATCTTTGATTCACTGGCATTATTCGTATCACTGGCTGTTGTGGTGGTTCCGATATCGCTAGTTGCATGGGAAACCAAGGCTCAAAAGCGGGTGGTTATTGTAATTAACAAACTAATGTGGCTGGCCTCTATTTGCATTTCTGTGTCTTTTATTGCCTTAGCTTACGTTGTTGTGGATCAACGTTCCAAGTGGGCAGCAATTGCCGTGACTTTAGTAGGTGGATCAATTATGCTTACGACGTTGGCCATTATGTGCTACTTTGTGATCAGGAATCAGGTCTTTTCCCTGCCATTGGAAATGAAGGGGAACACTTCAAATAATGGAAAACATTGATATATTTCATAGATGTCAGCTGTAATTGGTTTGCCATCGTGGGTACAAAGGAATCGATAAGCCAACTGTAAGTAATAATATGCCAAACCCAAGCGATAATGAGTGAGCATGCTGCCAAATATGTGAGAAAACATTTGCAAATTGACGCTCTCCAATACGCTGCTCCATGTACCATAACACTGCTTCAAGACTACTCCAATGAACGCTTTGCGTATCCTCTCCGAATCAAGGCATACAACAGAGCGCTATTCAAACGGAGCCAAAACAACAGAAGACATAGGATTCGATTCCTATTTCAAGACTTCAGTTAATGATTCAAAGGGATCTGCGCCAAAACATTTATCTCTTAATTAGCCATTAGAGGATTTTAAGGGGGACGATCTCCTGTTTTAGAATAAAGAAATGACTCTATCTCTATTTTTGTAACTGCAGGTGAAACAGTGCCCCTGTTTTGGGGTCGATTTTTTTTTCCCCTAGCAGTGTTTATTTAATGTATTAAAAAATCATTTGTAAGATATTTTGGAGGAGGAAAGAATTCTGAGAGGTGTGCGTGTAAGAGAAAACAGAGCTTCCATTGTACAGTCTTTGACAGAGATTTTAATGAAAATACACAGCTCTGGCTTCTGAGATTCCTGTGGTATGAGATTTAACATTTGTGTCCTCCTTTGTTTCATGTATAGCCTGTTATGTGTTCATTTCATTTCATGATCATTTCCAATTGAACAAATGAAGTGTTAAGGTAGAATTCATATTTTGTATGCTCTGCCTTTAAGTTTGTTCATATTTAATGTTTTCTTCTGTTTGACAAGGATTCATCCTCTATGCCCTTGTCAGCTCCTCAGCAGTCTTTCCATTCCATTTAATCTCAATTTGATGTTAAAATTTCCTGCCTACCTTGCCTCAGGAGATAATCTGTGTTTTTGATTATATTTCTCTGTTCAAGCTGTTTCTTTGCCCCATGCAGCCTAGAAAACCCCATCATCCATTAAAACCCCTTTTCCTATCAGTTTACTAGCCTAAAATCAGTGTTCTTTATTGGCCATCTTAGCCCTTTGAAGACCTTTTGCCGAGATAGACCCGGAGAGAGCCCTCTCCTGTCCTCGTAGAGCTAGCTATGAGGCTGAGCTTGGTTTGATGTTACCCTGAGTTTCGCCTTCTTCAGCCTGAGGCAAATTCGAGTGCTAACATCATAGACAAACTCTAAGATTATGAGGTGTAGTTCTATCAAGAATTGATCATCTTTGTGTACTACCATGTATAGAGAGATACATAAACAAATGTGATGAATCCTATATAAATAAAATGTGATGAATCATCATTGGAAATTTATCAATCCGCTCATCCTGGTTTTATTTGATTTAAAAAATTCATTTCCAAAATGGCCACTCGGGACTTCTGTTGAATCGACTATTCATTCCATGCTAAAGAGAATTAACTTTAGTTGGTTGACAACATATTAGAAAAATCATTACCATACATCAAAATAGTACAAAAAGCATTGAGATTCATTATAAATGCTACAAGTTGAACAATGGTACAAGCATCATAGTAAATTTATTAGAAAATTTACGATATTATGACTTTTTTTATGTTTTTTTTCTCTCGATCTACTTGCCTTGACATAGAGTCCATGTCCCATAATTTATTGGATCTAGTAATATTTGGTTCAAGGTTGTGCCAGTAAGGCGGTTAAAATTTCAATGTTATAATGATTTTTGAATACAGAGCTAAGTATGTTTTGTTTGCCCTTCAACATGAACATGTATATATTATTTTTCCCACACACTTGTTAAGGTATTCTAATGTGAAACTAATCAGTTTATTATGTACAAGAATATATGCATTCTGCTTATAAGGGGCACTGGTGGAATTAGTTAGAAAGATAAATGGGAGAGAGAACACAATGTGTGTTTATAGTGTTGTTATTCGATAGGGACTGCACTTTCAATTTTTGTGGTCTTGTATTCCTATTTTATGTAATTTATATTCCCTTAAGGAAAGATGTATGGGTTTTGCACCCTTAAGAAGACATCAAGTAACTTTTCCCATTTTTGGATCAGGTAAAATATTACATAGTTTCTCAGATAATTTTTGACTGGTAATATCATCTTATATTTTATCTCAGTAGGTTTTATTTCAGTCAATTCCCCAACTGATAATACCATCTCTAATTTTTCTCTTGGTAGATTGCACTTAAAAATCAATCATACACTACACCAAACATGCTAGGTTTCAGAAGTGTTAACACTCAAAACCTAAAGGGTTTAGATGCCAACTAGGAATGGTACCATTCTCACCTTGTCCAATCCCTTTGCACTTTATGGCTAGTGCTTTCAAATATGTGAACTATAATTTAATTATCAGACCCGATTTCAGCTAAGAAATCAATAAAATCAAATTAACTATGTTTCAGTACAAATTACACTTACAAAGTTGCAGATTTGCAGTTTTTTTTCCTCGAAATAAGGGGATTAAATTGTGTGTTTTTATGTGTTTTATGGGTGTCTTGAATCCTACGGATGTGCAGTTCAAGAAAAGGAAAAAAAATGAACAAGAAAGAGTCATTCTAAAGGCAAGTCAACTCAGAAAAATGTTGAAAATAAACCAAAATCCCAAATAAAGAAATGAAGGCCAAATGATTATAACCTTTATTTCCAAAATTGTGCATAAAGTATGAATATAAAATCTGGAAGTCATAAGAACTTCAAGGGATGAAAATTCCTTATCAAACACTTTACTGGCTACATGTTCAAGGATAAAATAACGTGAAATCAAGGCAAGTCACCTCCACTTCTCCTTCACCATTTTGATGGAGTCATGGACAAGTATCCATAATAAATATATCCATCTCAATCTCCCCTCCATCTCTTATAGATTGAGAATGGGAGTAAACACAATAAGCAAACGAAAATAGAACAAGTGCTAGAAGATAAGGACGACTCTGTTGGAAATGTTTGTCATTTGCATTAATGCTCTTGATTTGCATCCAAAATCTATTATACTGTACACTGCCCTCTATCTAAACCTGATTATTCCCACTTCATGCACTTGGCTCACATTTTTGTCATCCCATTATCCATAATAAACTCAGAAATTACAACCTCTAGCTGCCCTCTCTAGGTTTCACATTATACATTTCTCTCTAATTGTTAATGCATGTAAGAAGCTACCTCTAAAGCATAGGACCCAGCTACATTCTCAACAGTCTAACAATGTGTTAAAATTAACATTGTTTTAATTCATTTGGGAGGGGCTGTCGAAGTCTAGGTTTCTTAAGATTCATATTCTAATTCTCCAAATTTGTGTTTGTAGCTAAACCTGTAGCAACCTTGTGAAGCATGGTCGTTTCAATTCTTTCTTCAAATTTGCATAGGCATGCCTTCATTCAATAATTAATTATGACAATCGTATGATGATATATTATAGTGCAGATACCCTTAAAAGGATTGTCACAAATATTTCATTTTATTTATTCATAACAACCACTATTTCTTTCGTTCTTTGAGACTTCTCATAAACCATGGCAAAGGTTTTCCACAATTGAATATCTTTGAGTTTGGGGTTTACTATAGCTATAGTGGTCTCATTTAAGATTCAAAAACCTGGTCATCTCCCTCCACTTCAAAATTATACCTTGCAAAGTTGTGATCACAGAGAAGAATGTTAAGGAAAGAAAAATGCTTGCTACCAAAAATGAAAATGATTTCAAAATGACAAAAATATTTTCAATAGAACATGGAGGTAAAATAATAACTTATTGGCATGAATATTGAAACTGCAAAGCCAATTTTGTTCAATATTTTGGTTGCCCACAACAAAAATTCATTCTACCCTTTGATTCTCTAACCCTAGGAGATGAAGTATCAAACTATGGGCCTCGTTTGGGTAAAATGGTACATCAACTTCCCGGGGTCGTAACTTTGGCATACGATCTTCGTTTGACACACACAATACCTTGTTAGAAATATCTATTTGAGGATTACAACTTTTTGATGGCCAACATTGGGTAGTAAGCCACGTTGGCCTTGGTTTTCCCAAAAGCAACATTGTTTAGGGCTTCAAAACGACTCCAGAAGTTCATGACCCCAAAAACTGCCAAAAATAGTAAATTGTGCTACAAATAAGGAAACTAAAAAACTTAAAGAAACAATGGTGGGGGTCCAAGTGGAATAGGCGGGTGGCCACCAATATCCACCTGGATCATTACTCCCCCCTTAGGAAGCAATGGCCCCCATTACGTTGAGTGCCTCCATGAGATGGGGAAATTTTAGCTAAACTTGGTCCCTGGTGAGATGTTCTGCAATCTCTAATGTGTCCAGAATGGTGGGAAGCATGGTCAAGGGTGGTCCACATTGAACACTCAGTGCAAGCCAAGGAATGGGGGAATGTTGTGCTCCAAAGCATTGTTTCCTACAACCTTTGTAATGGTGTATGGACTATATCGGAGTGGTTTGAGCTTTCGATGGGCTCTTGTAAGGCGTTCTTTCTGCAAATGCAACTAGACTTTGTCGCCCACTTGAAAATTGTGTGACGCCAGATGTTGGTTATGTCACTGCATGTACTTGGCATTTTCCATAATGAAGCAACAATATATCGGCCCATTGGGTATAGGTGCTTCGAGGGTCATATCGAATGAATGCTTGACCTGATAGTGCAACAATACCCCTGTGGGTGAGGAGAAGATGTCCCTGTATTCTTTCATGACCATATCCACCTACTTCTGCTACATGGAGGAACCCTTCCTGGGGGGCATGGATGTGTCTACAATCTTCCCCTTACCTTGAGAGTGAACTAGAAAGAAAATGAATTTCCTAGTCTGCGAGATGATCTTGTTGCATTTCTTAGTAGAGATCAAAGAGTTGGCAGTAGGTGGGGCTACCTCTGGTATCCTGTATAATGTATTACCCAAATAAATAATAACAGAGTGAGGTCTCGACTCATATACAACATGTCGCTTCCACAAGTATGGTTGTCCTAATAATACATCACAAACGTCAAGAGGAGCAACATCACACAATACCTCAACCGTGAAGGGCTTGATGCAGTAGGGAAGTCGACACTGCTGGCTAACTCGGAGATCTCATCCTTGATGAAGCCACCCAATGTTGTATGGCTGAAGGTGTGGTATGGTCAATAGGCCTAGCTACTTCACGACCTTTTCTAAAATGAGGTTCTTTTGGCTTCCACTATCAACAATGAATTGCAGTGGTGAACCCTTCACCCACATTTGTGAGTGGAAAAGATATTTCCCCCTTCTCAGGATCTTCGGGCTCGTTCTTCTGGATCTTGGCGGTGGAAACAATGGCACTAGGCTTCACATCAATGATCTTCTTCCCTTTTTCATTCTTCTTGTCAGGTTTTGACTCAGGGTCAAACCATGCATCTGATTCTGAAGCCTTCAACTCAGCCACCAATGACTGCTTGGCTCGACACTCACTTGTGTTATGAGTGGGGCTCTCATGGAATCACACCACTTTCCTGTGTCCTTCTTTGACTTTGTGGCATTGTTCTTTTCTTGCGGCTTCGATGGGTTATCTTGGGTCACACTATCTTGGCTTTGTACTTGGTTTTGTGGTTTGGTGAAGCCTTTCCCTTGCTTCATATTCGCGAATCCAAAGTCCTGCTTCTTCTATTTAAACTTCTGCTCAATCTTGATAGTGTATTAGTACATCGTGCCGAGCGAGAAGATGTCTAGGAACTCCATCTCATCTTGGATGTACCTGTGTAGGAATTTGCGATATTTAATTACCAAATGTCGCTCAAAATCCTTGATACCCAACATTGTGAGAAGGCTATGAAAAATATTGGTAAACTCCAGCATGTCTTGGTCCCATCCCTGCCGCAACGTGGTCCACTTTATGTGTTTATCCTCATAGCTTCTGACAGGATAGTACTTCTCCTTGATGACATCCCAGAATGAATTCCAAGTGGGTGCGGCTGAAAATAGTGTGGCCATACTTTCATCCTTCTGCTCGCAATAGGTTTCCCACTAGTCCTTGACGTGGAGGGTGGCTTTGAGAAGAGCGAAATAAATCTTTTCCCGACTAGAAAAATCATGAACAAAAAAATGCACTTCTAACAAATTTAACCATTCATCTACGACATTTGCATCTATCTAACCCTCAAATATGGGGATTTCAAAGTTAACTTGTCACTTAAAGGGTGTGGCATTTCCAAAGTAACTGTTGGAAGAAGATGCGTTGCCCTTGGGTAGCCGCTAAAGGATTTAGGAAAAGTTGTCCATCATCACGTTCCTTTGTCGCTCGAGGGCTTCTTCGAGAAAGATTTTGATAAGATCTCCTGCCCCCTTGTCTTTATTTTCTTTCTCCATGGGAGGCCGTCATGGTTTGCGAGGCTGGTCTTGCAAAGGTTTGACCAGTTCAAGACCTAACTGCTTATATCCCAACCTCATTGGGGAGATGCAAAGAAAAATAGAGAAAGAGTAGACCGCTCTAATACCACTGATCCCACTGATTCGGATTTAAACAAGAACGCAACAAATTAAAAATATAGCCATAAATACAGAGATGCAACATAATAACACTTCAGTTCATTAATATCAAATATTGAAATATGCTTACAAACAAAATGTAAATAAGATTAGCTCGGGCGATGGTAGCTTATCTCTAAGAAGAGATGTGGCAGCTACATGCCTCTGAACTGAGTTACAATGAGGCTCAAAGGCCTATTTATTATTGAGAAACAATGGAAAACCATAAAAATCCAAAACCCTAACCCTAGGAGATGAAGTGCCAAACTATGGGCCCCGTTTGGGTAAATTGGTACATCAACTTCCCGGGGTCGTAACTTTGGCGTACGATCTCCATTTGATGTGCACAATACATCGTTAGAAAGATCTATCTGAGGACTACAATTTTTGAATGGAAAAAATGGTCTATGCCCCATGCTAGCCATGTTTTTCTTAAAAAATATCGTTTAGGGCCTGTTGGGACTCAGAAATGTCATATTTTCATCCACCTTTTTCTTCACTATTCCTTACATTTCATCATCCCATTAACCTTTTATCAATCATTCACAAATACATTGGGTTTCCCTTCTTATTTCCATTTATTCATTTTGTATTACAGTGAATTTAATGATGAAATATTAGAAAAAAAACATATTTTTATATAATCTCAAGAATATGTGAGCTTTTGTGATGTGCAGCAAACATGTGAAGAAATAAATTCCAGAGCTTCTCAAAATCCTCCACCATATAAAAGTAATTATGCAAGCCTATTCCAAGGAGAAAATCAGGGAGGAATTTGGTTCGGCATATCTATCCATATTCCGCCCACCATATTAAGGAATAAATATACAAGACTCTCCTAAGGAGAAAATCATGGAGGATTTGGTTGGCATATCTTATCCAAGATATGTGAGAGATTTGTGGAGGATTCAAAGGGATCATATTTTGTAATAATGGGAAAGTAGTTGAAGATGCTTGAGAGATTTGTGGAGGATTCAAAGGGATCATATTTTGTAATAATGGGAAATTAGTTGAGAGTGCTTGAGAGAATATTGGATATGTAATTATGAGATGATTATCTTCCTCATGTATATAAGAGAGTGCTCCCTCTTCATTTCAATAATAATGAATAATGGAGAATGGAGATTAGCTTTAAGAGATAGTTTTGTAATAATGATTTGTAATTTGATTCTTGTAATATAATTTGAGATAGTTTTATTGTTGTGAGCTCACATATGTTGTTTGTCATTCAATTCTTCACATGCATTGCTTTTCCTTTATGCAATTTCCTGCTTTCATAGTTAATGTTTCAATGCCTTCCTAGATTAATTTGATTTCAGTAATTTATATTAAATTAGTTCCACTTCGGTCCTGCATATATAGTGCATGTGCCTCGTAAGTTCATGAACCTCAGATTGACAAATTAAATAGTTGGGAAAGTACTACAACAGAATTAAACGAACATAGTTTCACCCAACATTTTGGCACCGTTGCCGGGGAGGCACGATGGATTGAAGTTTAGTTTGATTTTTCATGCAAGTGTGTTTAGACATGTTCCTAACTCTGAGGTGTTAAGGCAGTAAGACGTGGGGAACAACCTACACATCACATTCGAGATACTGTAACGGGCTCGACCTCTTATGGATTAGGGCATGTAGGGTGTGTTTACATTTATGCAAGTGTGAATTTAAATTTCTGCTAGTGTGTTTGATTTTCGCAACTGTGAAGAGTGTAAGATGAATTCATGGTTCATGGTTGTAATTGAAACATTTGATTACTCAATTAATGAGAAGTCCTTGTAAGAGGGTTTAATTGAGTATTGAATTCAAGATTATTTCTGTGGTCCTTTTGTTTTTAATTCAATTTTTAGTGTGCTAATTTTTAGAATCTCTTTCAACATGGTTTAACAATGAGTTTTAGCTTGGAACTACTCACTCAGATCCTAGAAGAAGTCAGGATCTCTTCTTCCTTGGAAGAGGAGATCTTGACAAGAATTAAAGGTTCAACTACTCCCCAAGAAACAAACGAAGATTCAACATCTGAAGAATCCTGCGTATCTGATGGCGAACAATCATTCGAACAGGAGATCGAGGAAGAAGAACAACAGATCAGAGTAGAAGAACAAGAGTTACAATATGATCTAAGTGAGAGAAATTGTGCTTATCAAAGCTTTATCGAACAATGGTTCCAGGTAAGTACTAGATTAGGTTCATCTTTTTATTTTTTAGTTGATTTGCAGTTACAACAACTAGACTCATTCACTCTCGAATATTTTCATCCATCCTTTAAAAAATTGCTACTGGATATATTGTTGTTACTGCTACGTGAGTGGCTTCATTGGAAGTTTAATTACACGTAACTAATTTTTTTTCTAATTAGTATAGAGTAGGTAGGCTTTCATTTTTAGTTTTTTCTTTCATTTTCAGTTTTGCTGAGAATAAGTATGCTCTCCTCCGCGCTTCGTGCAATCGCGAGGATCAGAAAATAGGGATGATTTAGACTAATTTCAAGAATAAATAAATGTTTTGCAATATGCTTGATCAAAAACATCTTTCAATATGCAAATCATTGTGTCCATTTGTTAAAAAAATAAAACTAAATCTAGAGAAAGTTTAGTTTCTTTCTAAATTTTAGTTTTTCATTTCAAAAATAAAAATAAAATAATAATTCATGAAAAGAAAACAACGCAAAACATAAAAAAAAAATAGCAAAATAAAAAACAACTCTGCATCATTCATTGTATATACAAAACATCAAACAAATCCAAGCTGAGTAGTTGATAAACCGAGCCCAGTTCAGTATTTGAGTATCCCATCCGAGCCTCAGCCATGGAGCCCATCTGAGCTCTGACTGGCAAGATGTATTATGTCTTTTGTCTTGTCATTATGCCTCTGTGCGGTGCTGTAGTAACCTTGGTTTCTTGTAGGTGGTGCCCTTACATTATATATGAGCATGTGGGTTCACAAGCAGGTCGCTCGAATCGAAATCCTTCATTTGGCCCAGATTCCCTTTCAATCTCTCCTCCATTCCTTATCGAGCTGATTAGCCAGTGTGGGTAAGTACTTAATGAAGGGTACAATAGATCTGAGTATTGGGTTTTCGCACAAACCGATCGAATCCACCGCCGTGGGAGGTTTGTCTCTCTCTCTCAACCCACGGCGCCCTAACCCTGATTGTTCGCCTCTGCCCAACACATCAGTTGTGCACCCGGTTAAAAAGTAAGGTTTTCCCTCAATCCGCGAGTATAACGAGAGGAGATTATCAGTTCAGTCAGATCTGTTCTGAACCCCGGGACTGAGGGGTCCACTCCCTCTTCGAACAAGTGAATGGGCGATCAGCAACATTGCAGGTAGGGTTGACTCCGTTGAAGGGATAGGTATGTCAATCGCTTGTCTGTAATCAGGTTCTCCCCGAAGGCCCTAGGATATAACATCACCTGGATGCCGCTATTACCCGACTCGGAACACAAACCCATGAAAATGAGTGAAAACGGTATGTTCCCATACTGCGATCGTAGGCCCCCATGGCCTGTAGCCTCTCAGGAAGATGGTACAGAGAGGGTTTTAGCTGCCTATTACAAGGCCCATCCATCCATCCTGAGTGACAAGTTGGACCCCAGAGATGAGATGTTTTCATTTGAATTTCATGTTAGTGGGTTGTTAGGCGCGTTTGACATTTTCTTTCTCATTCATTCTGCATATCCTATGATGTGTTGAAGAGAATGAATGCATGGATTCGTTTTGACGTTGGAATTATATTGTTTTCAATTGTTGTTTTAGTTTTATTAGAATAATGCTCCGAGGTATTTAAACCTTGTTTCAGATAACAATTCTTCTAATTTGAAGTTGTTTTCATTTAACTTTGAATAAGTAGCAAAATATATGTTTGGCGTTCTAAAATAATAATAATAATAATAAAATTGCCCTCATTCATAAACTCACTACTTGTTCCCTAACAAATACAATGCCTTTTCAAATGTTTTAAATCAATTTTCCTGCAAACCATTAAAAACATTTTGAAAAAGTATTGCACAATCAATGAGTACATTGCATGGGGACATGCAATATTTCTAGTTGGGAGGAAATAAAAGTATTTTTTTGTGAATTTGTGGGCAAAAGTTAGGATGCATATACTAACAAGTGAAATGAGATTGGTGTTATGTGTAGGTCAATGAGAAGCTTATGCAGAAAGATCAACATTACAATACGACACCCTTTTCATCCACAATTAGTGTAACTTCGAAAAATAATTAAAAAATGGACATTTCATAAATTCTTGAAAATGAGCTAATTTGTTTTTGAGTAACTTCATACAGGAATGATCGATGGAGATGGCACACAAAGGTGACAATTTTTATGCAGGAATGGTGCTAAGAGTTGAAGACAATCTAATGCAAAAGTGATTTTTCGAAATCACAATGAAACATGCATCATTGGACACTTGAAGGAACTAATTCTTCACTGCACATATCATGACATTTTCCACTACACAAAGATCCTTTTGCGTCATGACTACTCACCTTTTTCCTTCCAAACGCCTAGACCATCCTTGTGTTGAAGCCCATCTTCCATTTCCTTATCTTTGGTATGTTGGGACTCGCAATTGATCAGTTTTTGACCCTATCTTTTGCCGTATATTTACCCTTTTTGTAGTAATAAGCAAAAGCCTTTAGTTCATAAGGATATATTAACCCCAAGCCCTTTCCATGATTACATTGCCTTGATTTCCTAGGCATACTGATTCACACTGCTTGTCCGTGAGTTCTTTCCATTTATAGTCCTACCAAATCTTTTTGTACAAACTCGCGTTGACTGATGTGGGATTCCTTAAGGCCCACCTTTCAACAAGTCTTGCCCCATTGACATCAGCATCTTATCTGGGAAATAGACTAGAGTTTCTTTTGAGTACCTAGAGGCTTGCATGCCTTAATGGCAAGTTCTCTCGCTGACAATCATGGGAATACATCAATGTCCCTTGATCCTCAGATCTTGCAAGTGGCTCGACCTCAACACATCCATTCGCACTTCGCAAGATGTACTCGGGTACCTTGGCACTCATTGACATCAATGGTGAGTTGTCTCGCATTGGTTAACGGCATAAATCAATGGTCGGTAATCTAATGATTTCCATTCATGCTCGACATCGACATATTCATTCGCATGATTAGAATTGTACCATCGGGTTTGTAGCAGGTGAAGACTATACAGTTTTTCACAACTCCCTCGGCAGTTACAGCAGCATGCATTCTGATCTATGAGAGTACCACAGTTCCACTTTCAGCATTTATCTTTTCCATGATTCAGCATCAACAGTTCAGATTCCTTCATTTCCCAGGATCCAGTAACAACAACATCAGTCACATTTTCCTGATCCAACAGCAACAACAGCTACATTCCTATTGCATAGTTCATCATTCTTGGGTAAGTAGAGGTATGTTGTTTTCTAATCTTTAATCATGCAATTCCTTGTATGCTAACTTGAATATTTTGGAAAATTCCCTCACCATGCTACATTTTCTTTCATGAACCATGTCAAGTTGCATGAGGACATGCAACCAATTCAGTTGGGGGGGGAAGAACTACATATTCACTACATATTCACTTCCATGATTCCACTACATATTCACTTCCATGATTCCATTTCTTCACCATCACTTCATTTACCATTCACCAACATCTATTTTCCAATGATACTTTGTTGCACTTTGCTTCCTACGCAATATTGGCATGCTTCATTAATATTACAAAAGGGCTTTCTTATGCACATTGATAGCTTATGATTTCCATTGAGTGTTTACATTATTATTGAAGAAAAGAGAACAGAAAACAAAATGAATGTTGTTAACACAAGAACCAACATTCTT
>APFE030858826.1:1364-14101 GCA_000404065.3 Pinus taeda
GAGAAAATTTCACGGAATTTTATGCAGAGAAAAGTTTATTTCATGTGGAGAAAAGTTCACGCACTTTCATGGTTGGTTCATGGTATTAGTCCCACAGTTTTTTATCCTATGGTTTTGGCCCGTGGTATTGGTCCATGATTTGAGGAAGAGCTTGCCTATATAAAGCAAAGGAGATCATTTGGCTTGGGTATGCTTTTGGGTTGAATATCTTAAGATCTGAAATATTGGGTTATTGTTTCAAAATCTCGATCTATATGAAAGTGAAATGGAAAGCGAATCTGTGAAGGGTGATCTCTTGAGAGCTGCAGCTGCGGAAGTGCGGAGGCGCCACAGAAGGCGCAGTGTGGAGACGCCACAGAGGCGCCACAGAAGGCGCAGTGCGGAGACGCCACAGAGGCGCCACAGAAGGCACAGTACGGAGATGCCACAGAAGGCACAGTGCGGAGACGCCACAGAAGGCGCAGTTCGGAGACGTCACAGAGGCGCCACAGAAGGCGCAGTGCGGAGGCGCCACAAAAGGCCCAGTGCGAAGGCGCCACAAAAGGCGCAGTGTGGAGACACCACAGAAGGCGCAGTGCGGAGACGCCATAGAGGCACCACAGAAGGTGCAGTGCGGAGACACCACAGAGGCACCACAGAAGGCGCAGTGCGGAGACACCATAGAGGCGCCACAGAAGGCGCAGTGCGGAGGCACCACAAGAGACACCACAGAGGCGCCACCGAAGGTGCAGTGCGGAGGCTCCACAGAAGGCGCAGCTGCGGAGGTGTGCGGCACCACAGAAGGTGAAGTGCGTAGCGACGTAGGCCAGAGAAAAGGAAATTGCGTATCTGTCTTAAGATCTTTTGTTGACTGATTTTTTGTTGATAAGGTGTTCTGGGTTTAGTTTACTTTTATTGTGGATCTGGTTATCTGGGTGACTTACTGGTACTTGATGATCATTTGATGTTTATGGATCCAGTTTGAAAATTTATGAAAAGTGGTCCTTGAAATAAAAGAAGTAGGGGATTGTAGCTCCCTTCTAGGAGAGACTGGAAAACGAGAGAGAGTTGTAGCTCTCTGCAGGTTGCAGCCTGCGTACTGGTAAAGGACTGCACCAGTACAAGGCCATTGTAAAAGGAGTTTCTAATTTGAAAGAAGATAGAGACATATTGCAGTAGGTGGTTTTCACCCACATTAGGTTTCCACCTTATATCTGGTGTTCTTTGATGTGACTGTCTATTTTTATTGCTCATTATTTTATGGTACTGATATGCAAAAATAATTCAAAGTGTAAATAAGGAAGATTTTTTAAAAGAACTAGATAATACTGATTCACCCCCCCTCTCAGTATTATTTTCAACATTCCTCACATTAAGGGAACGAAAAACAAATACATCCATTTGCATTTGCATTTGCATTTAGACTATGTGTGAAAGATGATTTAGTAAAAGTGCATTTAGTGTGTGCTATTTTCTCTTTGTTTGAAAGAACCATAATCTTCTTTCTTTAGTAGCTAAGATTTTCATTGCTAAAAATAAACAATGATTGTTTAGCATTGTAGATTGCATTTAGGAATTTTACATCTACATCACTCAGTGAACCATTGAAAGGCAAACTTCTAAGCAAGATCAACTCTAAAATAAATTTCAATGAACTTAAAAATTCTTGGGAACCTAATGCAACACATTTAGAGGTCTAGGCTAGAGACATGTTCTGGCATAGTAAAATCTAGTAACTATCATTTTCATCAAAGGTTGGGTGATTCCTCCTCGTTGATATGACAAGTACTAGCACGAACTTGTGCTCCCCATACCATCGAGTTTATATTGGGAGACCACAATAGGCTTATATCATTTATCCATAGGAAGTCGTTTCTGTCGCCTTATCGGTCAATATGCACTAAACAAAACAATCGGGAAGATTGACTGTCGTACATAAGTCCTTGCTAATTTCTCTTTAATTTAACACCAAGGTGTATATTGAAATTTTGCGATTGGTTTGGTAATCCCTCTGTCTAGATTTCCAGAGTAGTCACTTTCATTCCTTTTTGACTCTTTAAAAGAAAAGGTCCATCTGAGCACTTGTCACTTCAGGCTCATTAAAAATCGAAGGGGACTAGAGTCATCTTTATCTTTTTCCCGACTCTTAAAAATTGAAAAAGCAAAGTTGTGTCAAAGCGTCATTAAAATTTATTAAATTTGGAACAATATCCCTATTCCTTTGTTGATCTGAGGTTGAGATAATGGAGTCCACCAATCAAGGGATCCCTCTTGAGGGGAATCCTAGTCCATTTTCTTCTTTGGGAAATATTGGTGCTTTGTATATGGCCACATTGTCCCTTCCAGGAATCACAATTGGCCTACCAATCTGGCTTTTCTCAACCTATGTCATTCAAAATATCATGATTTCTCAGCAATCGAATTAGTAAGCATTTAATACTGAAGTTGACCCTTCTCCTTCTTCTTCATTTGTTTCTCCCTCTCCTCCTTCCTATTCGCTTGGTGAAAGTAGCGATGCTAGTAAATGGGTGACCGAGAAGAAGAAGAAAGGGAAGGAGAAGAAGAAGAAATGAGTTAAGCAAGGAGACAACCATGCAGTATCTGGTGAAAATCCACACACTGAACTTTCCAAACCCAGAAATCCATGCATAATTTGCAAAGGAGACCATTTTCATCGAGAATTTCCATGCATTCCTTGGATCTTGAGAGAATGGTCCCCCCGTTCGCACCATCTAGTGTCATCAACCTCTGGTGATCATGTTGATAGCACACCATCAACTAGTAATAGTGAAGTTCACAGATAGAAAGGAAAGGCCAAAACTCCATGTAGGCTATGTGAAGAGGACCATACTCTTCCCTATTTTCCTTTTTTGGATGAGGCCAAGAGAATATTCCATAACCGTCCTGCTTCACTGCAGCGATTTCCAACTAGATACAAAAAACTCTCACCAAGTCCTTTACTAGTTGAAAATCCAACTGACATAATTCAATCGTCGGTCGAAACACCTATCGTTGAGAGTGAATCTTCTGAGTCCATACTGGACAAAAGTTAGTAGGTTGAGATGGCAGTTGACCTAGTTTTACCTTTAGAATGTCCACCTTCAGATGATACCATTCCCAAAGAGAATGAGAACAATACCATTCAAATTCTTTTTGTTACTTCAGAGTCCAATGAACTTGGGGGAAATCGCCCACTCCTTCACAATAGGAAGAGAATCCCCCAGTTCCCGAGACTTAAGAGGCCAATTCAACCATTTATTCAGTACCGCCTCCAAGTAGTCTAGTCACTTATGTTGATTGGAATCGACTAGCGAGATCCCGCCTTCCTTCTTATGTACCATTCCGGATCATATTACAAGTTTACAAAATGATCGTGTCTAGCTCTATCATAGATGAAGGGGCATCAGTGAGTATCATTTCCTCAACTACTTGGAAAGCGCTTGGTACACCATCGCTTATGCTTGTTACTCAGAATTTGTTAGGCTTTAACAAAGGAACTAGTCGACCGTTAGGGATCCTTCCTAAGTTACCAATAACTTTGAGAAGGAAAGTCGTTCACTTGAACGTGATGGTAGTCCAAGGACCAGTAGATTACAATTTACTCCTTGGGAATGACTATGTTTACAACATGGATGCTATTGTCTCAAACACTCTTTCAAGTGATGTGTTTCCCACATGAAGGAAAAATTGTCACTATTGACCAGCTTTCATTTCCCGATTCAAGCACAGCTTCGAGAAAAACATCATCTCTAAATGGTCCTTTTGCATCAAGAGTGTCTCTTCAACCTTCATTCCATCCACATAATTGCTTAGGGGGCATGCACTCTGGTCTGCTTTGGTCGATGAACCCAGCTGAAAAGATAAGTTTCCATGTAGGTTATGTGATTGAAAGTGTTATCTCACACCATTCACCTTTGTCTATTTTGATGGAAAAAGCCTAGGAAGTGTTTTGAATTCCAACTAAAACAATCCTGCTTAACCAAAGTGATTTCCATATGGTTACTGGAAACTCTCCTTTTCTCGACGATTGGGGGCTTGAAAAACTTTTTATGCAAGCAAAAAATGACATATTTCATTTTTTAGCTTTTTAGCTTTTTAGCTTTTTTAGCTTTTAGCTTTTTAGTTTTTTATTTTTTCAACTTCTTAGGTTAGGTGATTGGTCTAACACACCATTTACTTTTGTCTGTGCTACAAACAAAGCAAAGGAAGTGTTTTGTCCAGTTGCTGATGAAACCATCCTACCTAACCTCAGTAGTTCCTTAGCTTTTTAGTTTTTTCTAGCTTTTTAGATTTTTTGTTTTTTTCATTTCTAGCTCACATAAAAAGAAGTTGAGCATATGTTATCCCACGGTTCAAGCTCATTAAAAAAAGAACCACGGAATGAGAAATGTTAACGCAAGGTTCAATCTCGTTAAAAAATAAATGCGCCACTGAGCATAGTTTCTCTTGGTTCAATTTCATTAAAAAATGAATCCACCCTCGGTAACTAACCTTTTTGATTGCCCTGCTATCCGCCTTTTAAGCCTTGGTTGTGTTCGTATCATCACCTCCATTCTTTTAGTCGATCATATGCTTCCACTTGATTGTTTACCTTTTTGAGGAACAACTGTGACGAGTGGTCCTGTTAGCTAACCTCTTCACATCACCATGTTTTGAGAAGTTCCAAGCTTACCCAGAACTAGTAGCTACCCTAAAAACCACTCGTTCCTCAAAAAACGAGTCTACTTTAAACTATTTTCAGACTCATTAAATATGAAAATATTGTCGAGCTATTGGCCTCTTCATCTCACTAAATTGATTGGAAGTGCCATCCCTCCTGTATATTTTAATATTTTTCAAACCTAGGGGATTATCTCATGAAAAAGTTAGAGCGCTTGTATTTTCGGCTCGCTAAAGTTATTGAAAAATCATCCCTTTCATAGTATTTTATCCCTTTTCGGAATTAATGGATTATGATACGAAAAGGAACTACTGGAGTTTCCTTTTCATTCCTTTTCAAACTCTCTAAACATGAAAAAGACCGAGTTATCCTTGTCATTAAACTCATTAAAAAAAAGTGACAAACTTGTCCACCAAACAAGAACGAGTTTCATTGTCACTAGACTCGCTAAAACCTAGCGACAGGTTTTCCTGAAGGGAAAATTATAGAACAAGCATATGTTATCCTCCTCAATCTTGACAAAAATAAAAACGTACTAGTCAGCAGTGACTAGGGAAAAAGGGAAGAAAACTTAAAGAATTTTATTGGTAGCAGGTCGCTCTTAAACATGACACTTTCACTCCATCACTATGATTCAGTCGGGTTGGGTTATTCCGTTCACCGGTCATATCACCATTGGTCCTCCATATCATCCATCTTTTGGGGTTAACACTACCAATCCATCTCATTTTTGCCGATATGTTCAGGAGAACTCATTTAGAGAATTCACCGTTCAGTTAATGTCTCATCCACTGCAATACCTTCACCCTACATTTTTCATGACCACCATTCCCGAACCTTGTATCGTCAGATCATTTTTCAGCTCCAGAAAATCATTTGCTTCGTTTTATGTAGTTGATGTGGGATACATTAAGGCCCTCCTATGACGGGTCACTTCTTGTTGACATCAGCTCATTATACAAGAAGTTGGCTTAGAAACAACCCTTTCAGTACTTTGAAGCTTGCATACCTCAATGGCAAGTTTCACACTTCTAGCGACAGGTTTACATCAATGGCCTTCGACCAAAAGATTTTGTGTGGTGTTCAACATTGGATCGTATATTCACACCACGTGAATTGTACTGTAGTACCTTGAGGTTCATTATCATTATCGATGATTCCTCTTGCGTCTATTAACAACTTACAATATTGGCTGGTAATCAAGCGTTATTTATCCATGTTTGACTTCAAGACATTTTTTCACATGGATCGACTTGTATATCGGGTGAAGATTGAACAAGTTTGAAGATCTCGATCTAGTTTCATCCATCTGGGCTGCAATATATTCAGGAATATAAAGACATCAAATGTACACAGAAGCTGCACAAATGATCATCCAAGCTAAGGGATGATGACTCTACATATAAAGAATCACCAGTCTGCAACTACAGATGATTATCTATTCTATGTACATGAAAATGATTTTATAAAGCTGAGCATATGAATGCCCACCTCAGTTAGATCATAGAAAATTATCTTGTGATGATGTATTGTATTGTATCTTATATAGGTCACCTTCCAGGTCGAATACCTTGGATCCTCATGATAAAGCATTTCTCCCGACATCAAAAGATTTATGATTTCATGCTTTAGGGGGCAACTGTTATAGACATATTTTGGAACTGCAACCCCAATCTTATATGTCGATAAACCAAGGGCTCTTTAAACCATAAAAGTGTTGTTTCATACCCTAAAGGATCATGATCAACTGATTACATCATTCCCCAGAAGTTCCACATGAAAAACCACTCAGAACTAGCCAAAACTAGACCATACTGACTGCTCCACTGTCAAGGTGTGATGCATACTGACTCCTACACTACCCAGGTGTGTTTCATACTTAAGAGGTCTTCTGTGGGATGCGATGAGCGAGAATGGACAAATTTCTGAGACAGTTTGCTGAGTGGATGCTCATGGAATCTTCTAGAAACTTCTCCTATCACACTTGCGTCTCTGAATTCACCTAGGGATGAGTAAGAGATCCAAGAAATCTCCAAGTGGAACCACGAACAACAAGTGGAATGACAATAATCAAAAACCTAGAGATGACTCACACCTTTGCAGACATCTATAAATGGATCCCTCATTTGAGGGATCTAGAGGGCTGGGATTTTGTAATTTATAACAAAGTGCTGATAGTTTGTATTTGAGAAGGAACATTGTATTGTTGGGTGATCTTGCTTTTCATGAGGTGAAGAGGGCTTTGATGCCGGGAGGATGATGCTGGATCAGAAAACTGGGTTGTAATCCTCCCTTATATTTTAATGAATTTCTTTGAAGTTTCCTCCATACAATCGTGTATTTGTGAATGTTGTTATTTGTAAATGCCATTGTATGCTCATTGTATTTCTGATTCTGCAATGCTTATGATATAATAGATCGATATGCTTTGATGGTGTTTTGTTACTTCATTTATATAGGTATTCTCTAAGCAAGACATGTAGGAGAAGAGTTGCAAGATCTGTCAAGAAGGAGAGAAATCAAGCAAGGAGTCAAGTAGAAGATCCAGGTTGGTCCCTTTGCTTCTCTCTTATCTATCATACATAGAGGAAATCACAAATTGCTTTGATTGTTTGTTTGTAGGATAGATACCAATCTGTTATAGACATTTTTGGGCACTTCAACCCCAATCATAAACGTCCATAAACTGAGGGATCCTAAGTCCCTAAAAGTGTTGCTTCACTGCCTAAAGGAACAAGGTCAGCTGATTACATCATCTCCCATAATTTATCCACTAAAAACTGCTCATAAATGGTCAAAACTGGACCACACTGAAAACCCAGTGCAGAGGGTGCGATGCATATCACCTTCCCAGTGTACAAGGTGAGATGCATACTAAATGGCTCCTCTGTAGGGTGCTATGGTTGGGAATGGACAAATGGCAGGGACAAATTGCGAGGTGGAAGATCATGGAATATTCCAGAAGCTTCCCCTCTGACACTTGCCTCTCTATTTTCGACTAGGGGTGAGTAAGAGATCATCATTCTCCAAGTGGAAGAAGGAACTATCAGAGAGAGGACACTAATTAAGACCCCAAAAGATGACTCACCTCCCTACAATCATCTATATATGGATCCCTCATCACAGAGATCCAGAGGCTGGAATCTTGTATCTTTGTAGAGAAGTGTTTGTTGGTTTTCTGGTGTATATTCATAGTGTTGGGTGATCTAAGCTTTAACCTGAGGTGAAGAAGGGCTTTCTAGCTGGAGGATGATGCTGGGTCAGAACATATGGTTGTAATCCTCTTGCTACTTTTGATCTTAATAAAGCTATTCAAGTTTTCCTCCATATTCTTGTACATTTGCTTATATATGCATTTGTATGGTTAACACATATCTGATCCTGTCTTATTTAGAATATAGATTTTTGTTCTTCGATAGTAGTATGTTGCCGCGATTCCACAGGTGCTCTTTGAATCTAGGCAAACGAAGAAGAAGCGGCAAAGCTCTATCAGGAAGGAGAGGAATCAAACAAGGAAATCAAGCACAAGACTAAGGTTGGTCTCCTTTGTTCCACTCTTATCTATTTTCATAAAGGAAAAAAAAAGTAGACTTTACTTGTTTGTTTCTAAGATAGCTACCAGTCTTAGTGGGAATAACAGCATCCGAGTTGACACTATTCCCGGTAACGAAATGGCAAGTCCATTGGGGAGCGACTAGATTGTTTGTTAGCCTATCTTTGTTTCTTTTATTAACTTATAGACGGAGCCTGAAGCCAAGCTAGCTAGCCTTCGAAATGCATTTGTTATACAAATGTAAAGTAGATCAATGCTGCTTCAGTCTATCTATGAGTTTTGTTTATGAATTAAACAATTGATCTGCAAACAGTCTAATTTCCCTAAGTGGTGGCTCTAGTAACCTCCTTAGATCAGCCCCTGTGATTTACATATACTGAACATCACTTACTCGACCTAAATCCCTAAACTAAATTGCAAATTGTGAGTAAAAACTCGTTTAAAGTCTCGCACTGGTACCATCACACCCTACCTTCAAGGCAGTTTGTATGCATCGCACTTCCCGAGTGCAGTAGTTGTGTTGCATACTGAATTGACTGTGTGACAGGTGCGATGGTCAGGGAAGGTTAACTTTACCTTCAGACTTTAGTTTTTCCTCACTGTTTTCAGTCCTATTTAGGAGTTTTGCTATCTGTGGTCAGTATATCTCTGTGAAAACCCCCTTCTCTTACATTATTCCGCCTCCATAGTGTAAAGAACTGTAAGTGTTTTTATGTATTGTGCACCATTTTCAATTCTCTTTTGCAAAGTAGCATAGTCGAACTGTCATTTCTTGATCTGAAAGTGTTGTAGCTATCGTTTTCAATCATAGAAGACAATCCCATTGTTCTTGATAGTCGATTATACAGTTACTATTGCATATGATTTGAATTAATAGTTTTTAAAGTGTCGAAAAACAATTTTCATTTTCAAATCGCAAAGTGTCTCTCTTACCTTCACTTCATTTTGAAAAGAAATTTGTTGAGTATTGTCGCTTTGAAAATAATTCAGATTTTCACTTTGCTTTCTTATTGTCATTCATACATTAAGAAGGCTGAAAACAAATACATGCACGTGAATTTTCATTTAGACTGCTTGGTTTGATTTAGGACGGTGCATTTAGCGTGTGCTTTGTGCTCTTTGCTGAAAGATTCTTAACCTTCTTTCCTTAGTAGCTAATATTTTCATTGCCAAAATAAGATTAAATGTTTGTTTATCATCTTAGACTACATTTTAGGAATTGTATACACATCACGTGGTGAACGTGAAAGGAAAATTTTTAAGCAATATCAACTTAAAATAAATTTAATGAATCTAACAATGCTTTGGAACCTAACGCACAACATCTAGAGGTCTAGGCTAGAGACATATTCCGGTGTCGTAAAACTTGGTAACTGTTGTTTTCATTGTTGGTTGGGTGATTCCTCCACTCTGAGACCGCAAGTGCCAGTACAGAATTGTGCTCCCACGTACCGTCGAGTATATATTGGGAGACCACAATAGGTTGCATCCTTTATCCTTAGGAAGCCGTGTCTGTCACCCTATCGATCACAATGCACTGAACACAACGTTTGGGAAGATTGACTATCGTACCGTAAAAAGCATTCTGCAGTTTTGCGATTGGTTTGGTAATCCCCTCTGCCTAGATCTCCAGAGAAGTCTATTTTGCTCCTTTTCAGACTCCTTAAAAGAAAAGGTCCTCTGAGCACTTGTCACTTCAGGCTCACTAAAAATCGAAGGCAACTAGAGTCATCTTTTGTTTTTTCTTGACTCTTTAAAATTGAAAAAACAAGTTGTGTCAAAGCATATAAAATTTATTTTAATCAGAATAACATCACAAATTCCCTTGTTGGTATTTAGGTTGAGAAAAATGGAGTCTACCAACCATGGATTTCCCCTTGGCAAAAATCCTAGTCCCTTCTCCTCTTGGGGAGATGTTGGTGCACCCCATATGGTCACATTGTCACTTCCAGGGTTGACGATTGGTTTTCCTATCTGGCTCTTCTCTACATCTATTGTTCAGAATCCCATAATTCCTAAACAATCAAGTTAGCAACTAGATGATACCAGAGTTTCCTCCCAACCTTCTACTTCATCTTATTCTCCCTCTCCTCCTTCCTCTTTGCTTGATAAAGCTGATAAAGCTAAAAATCAAGTAACTGAGAAGAAGAAGAAGCAGAAATAGAAAAAGGAAAAGAAGAAAAAGGAACCAAAATCGAAAGGGGGCAACCAAGCATCATCTAGCGAAAATCCTCACACTGCATCGTCTAAACCTAAATCTCCTTATGTCATTTGAAATGGAGACCACTATCAACAAGATTGTCCCTGCATCCCACGAATATTAAGGGATTGGTCTCCTCGTTTGCACAATCCGATGTTTTCAACCTCTGATGATCATGTTGAATGCACACTATCAACCAGTGAAAGTGAAGCACTTGGATAGAAAAGGAATCCCAGATTTCCTTGTAAATTGTGTGAAGGCAATCACGTCGTCCACCATTATCCCTTCCTTGATGAAGCTAAAAGAGTTTTCGATGACTGTCCTGCTTCACCACTACGGCTCCCTCCTGGATATAAAAAACTCTTTCCAAGTCCACCACTGCTTGAAAATCCGGCTGGCCCATCATTGTGGTCAACCAAAGCATCTATCATTGAAAATGAACCCTCTGAATCCATACCAGACGGAAGTCAAAAGGTCGAGATGGTAGTTGACCTGGGTTTGCCTTCAAAGTGTTCATCTTCGAATGATATCGTCACTGAAGAGAAAGAGAACGACACCGTTCAAATTCTTTTTGTAAACACAAACTTCGAGGAACTTGGGGGTAGTCCACCCATTCCTTTATCGCAGGAAGGAAGTTCATCAGAGTCATATCCAGCCGTCTATTCGGTCCCACCACCAAGAAACCTAGTCATTTCCTTCGACTGGAATCTACTAGGCAAACCCCGTTTACTAGCTAGTTTACCATTTAGAATCATTGTACAAGCTTACAGAATGGTCATGGTTGGTACCATCATCGATGAAGGGGCTTCTGTGAGTATCCTTTCCTCAACTGCTTGGAAAGTGCTTGGTTCGCCATCGCTTTTGCCTGAAATGAGAAATCTGACAGGCTTCGACAAAGGAAGCAGTCGATCATTAGGGATCCTTCCAAATGTGCCCATTAATTTGAGAAGGAAAACCATTCACATGAACGTGATGGTAGTTCAAGGACCCTTGGATTATAATCTACCTCCTTGGACGCGACTATATTTATTGCATGGGAGCCGTCATCTCCTCACTCTTTAGAGTAATGTGTTTTCCGCACGAAGGCAGAATGGTCAAGCTCATAGACCAAATGTCATTCCCCAGTTCACACATCGCAGATAGTCAAATGCCATCCCTAAATGGTCTTTTCATGCAAGGAATGTCTCATTGATCTCCATTCCATCCACCTTATGAGCGCGAGTGATTCAAGAGGATGTGACTAAAACCCAAGGGGCATGCGCCCTAGTCTGTTTCGACAGGAAAAACTTGGGTATAGAGTAGGTTTCTACAGAGGATATATGACTAGTCTGACACACCCGTCCTCACAGGAAAATGGGATTAGGCTGGAATAAGATACCTTCGTTAAAGTTATGTGAGTGGAGTAACTCTACGCCACTCCCCTTTGTCTATTTCGGTAGACATCGCCAAGGAAGCATTCTGTTTGCTACGCGGATGCAACTTTCATGGTAACCTGGGAATTTTTCGCTATACCCGTGGGCATGCAAACCTTTATGCATGCAAGTGAAGAGCGACCATTTATTTTTTAAATTTGTAGGACCTCTAACCCTTTAAACACGTAAGGCTGGTCATTTCCTAGCTTGCATAAAGAAAGGATCTGGGGCAAAGCTTCAAAAGGTGCAAGCCCGTTTAAAATGGCATCTTGAATGAGACATCCTTATCATACGACTGGCGAGCAGTGTTATCGCAGGGTCCAATCTCGTTAAAAATAAACACACCACGAGCAATTTTAACGCATAGTTCAAGCTCGTTAAAAAATAAACATAAGTCATGAACAAATGTTTCCCCTAGAGTTTAAGCTCATTAAAAAATGAACCGGTAAATAACCATTGTGAATGCCTTATCACCAGCTTTTGAGCCTTGGTCGTGTTCTCATCATCACCTCCACTCTGTTTTTAGCCGATCATTCACCTCCACATGGTTTTTTACCCTTTCGAGTAACATCTGTGAAACGTGATTCTATTAGCCATCCTTGTGACACTGCCGTGATTGGAAAATTCCCAAACCTTACCTGGAATCAGCTACTACCCGAAATCATCACTCGTTCCTCGAAAATGAGTCTCCTTTAAGCTCTTTTCAACTGACTCGTAAAATATGAAAAGATTTCCGAGAAATTGGCCTCTTTGGCTCGTTAAATTCATCGGAAGTTCCATCCCTCCTCTAGATTTTAATCTTTTTGGACCTGAGGGATTATTACACAAAAAGAACTATTGAAAATTCATCCCTTACATATTATTTTACGCTTTTTCGGACTTAAGGGATTATATGACGAAAAAGAATCTTTGGAGTTTCCTTTCCATCCCTTT
>APFE030858826.1:14522-27806 GCA_000404065.3 Pinus taeda
CCATCTTTGGGGTTAACGCTACCAATCCATCGTCAGTGTCACCGATATTTTCAAGAGAAGTCATTCAGAAAATTCGCTTGTGTCTCACCCACTGCAACACATTCATGCTCCATCCTTTCATGACCGCCACCCTAAACCCTGTATCGTCAGATTGTTTTCACCTCCAAAATCATTTGCTTCATTCCGTGTCATTGATGTGGGATTCATTAAGGCCCTCCTGCGACGGGTCACTTCTTGTCGACATCAGCTCATTATCCAAGAAGTCGACTTAGGAACAACTCTTTCAGTACTTTGAAGCTTGCATTCCTCAATGGCAAGTTTCTCACTTTCGGCGACAAGTTTACATTAATGGCCTTCGACCGAGAGATTTTGTGTGGTGTTCGATGCCAAGTCCTTTTTCACACCATGTGAATTGTAATGTAGTACCTTGAGGGACATTTTCATTATTGGTGATTCCTCTCACGCCTGTTAACATCTTACGTCATTGGCTGGTAATCAGGTGATGTCTTTCCATGTTCGACTCCAAAACATTTTTCACATGGATTGACTTGTACTCTGATTGAAGATTGAATGAGTTTTGAAGACCCCAGATCTAGTTTCATCCATCCGGGCTGTGATATATTCAGGAATATAAATACATCAAATGTACATCATTGCCGAACAGATGATCATCCAAATCAAAGAATGATGAGTCTGAATCATCAGTCTGCCACACAGACGATTATCTATCCTATGTACATGAAAATGAATTTATAAAGTTGAGCATGGGAATGCCCGCCTCAGCTAGATCATGAAAAAATGTTGTAAAGATAATGTATTGTATTGTATCTTATTACAGGTCACATCCTAGCTCGAAAAAACTTCGAATCCTCATGGTAAAGCATTTCACCCGACATCAAAAAGATTAATGACCTTATGCTTTAGGGGGCAACTGTTATAGACATTTTTGGGCACTTCAACCCCAATCATAAATGTCCATAAACTGAGGGCTCCTAAGTCCCTAAAAGTGTTGCTTCACTGCCTAAAGGAACAAGGTCAGCTGATTACATCATCTCCCAGAAGTTCTCCACTAAAAGCTGCTCATAAATGGTCAAAACTGGACCATACTGAAATCCCAGTGCAGAGGGTGCGATGCATATCACCTTCCCAGTGTATAAGGTGTGATGCATACTGAATGGCTCCTCTGTAGGGTGCTATGGTCGGGAATGGAAAAATGGCAGGGACAAATTGCGAGGTGGAAGATCATGGAATCTTCCAGAAGCTTCCCCTCTGACACTTGCCTCTCTATTTTCAACTAGGGATGAGTAAGAGATCATCATTCTCCAAGTGGAATCAAGAACTATCAGAGAGAGGACACTAGTCAAGACCCCAGAAGATGAGTCACCTCCCTACAATCATCTATATATGGATCCCTCATCACAAAGATCCGGAGGCTGGAATCTTGTATCTTGTAGAGAAGTGTTGTTGGTTTTCTAGTGTAACTTAATAGTGTTGGGTGATCTAAGATTTACTTGAGGTGAAGAAGGGCTTTCTTGCTGGAGGATGATGTTGGGTCAGAACATATGGTTGTAATCCTCTTTCTACCTTTTATCTTAATAAAGATATTCAAGTTTTCCTCCATATTCTTGTATATTTGCTTATATATGCATTTGTATGGTTAACACATATCTGATCCTGTGTTATTTATGAATATAGATTTTTGTTCTTCCATAGTAGCATGTTGCTGTGATTCCATAGGTGCTCTTTGAAGCTGGGTAGACGAAGAAGAAGCGGCAAAGCTCTATCAAGAAGGAGAGGAATCAAACAAGGAAATCAAGTGCAAGACTAAGGTTCATCTCCTTTGCTCCACTATTATCTATTTTCATAAAGGAAAACGAAAGTAGACTTTACTTGTTTGTTTCTAAGATAGCTACCAGTCTTAGTGGGAATAACAGCATCCGAGTGGACACTATTCCCAGTAACACAATCCTAGTGGGAAACATGGTCATAGACTAGATGAAGAGTCATGAGGGTAGATGAGCTATTACAAAGGGGAATGTAAAGGCCCACACCACCCTTTGCTATATATAGTTCCTCATAACTCATTATAGAGGATTTTGGTCAGCCAAGATTCTAATAGGAGTATCTTAGAGAAATCTTGGACAATATTGTAATGAGCCTTGGCTTCTCCACTGTGCAAAGCTAGTATATCTCTTTGGAGGAGAAGGAAACCGTGACTGTAACGTTCCGCTATCAAAACTAGTTGTTGGACATGGATGTATTGTATGACTAGAACTTACACTTCTTAATATAATAGAGCAAACACATTTCATGCATATGTTGTATTGTATTTCAGCTATCTTGTTTAGTCGAAATTATATATGTATTTGTTTTCTTATGCATGCATGTGTAGCTATTTTTTGTATATGTATGTATGAATCTTTCTTGAATGTATTGTTGGTTTAACCATCACTTTGGAGTTTTAGCTTACTTTCCTTCCATGTTGTGATGCATCTTTTCTCATGTGTTCTCTTCTTAACATCGTGCTATGACAAGTTTCCAAGGAGCACACTCACCTCATCCTCTATGTGTTAGAACCACTCATGCACCTTTCTTGACTTATTGCATATGTCACACCCTTACTACCAACATGGACATATTACTTACCTCTGTGAAAAACCGTGGTCAATGCACTACTGTATGAACCACTGTTGTGACTCCTACACCAAATGGTCTGAGGTCTAATTGGGACTTCTTACCGAGGAGATCCCCTAACATGTTGGCAGGTTCAACACCATCAACATGTTCATATATATATTTTATGGTTCCAATCTAACATATTAGTAGTGATCATGCACGGTTTCTATAGCACATATATAATGAACGAAATCAAATTTCCATTCAACTCTTAAATAATGAATAATAAACAGATAATAATACCTGATATATCATTTCTCTGCTCATGATAAAAATTGTAATGGTTTCATTTCTCCGCTCATGAGAAAAATTGCAATGGTTAGACTATATATTAAGAAAAGCTGAAGTTATAATAATGCAAGCTTAAGCCTTCTTTCAAAAATTCATAACCCATTCTCATAACAAAATGAGGGGATTTATAGCTTCATAAGAAAATAAAAATATAGCAAATACAGTAACAACTTTAGGCGGTTTCAACAAGCCTAGCCAAAATAAACCAAAAGGGACAAATTTTGAATTTGTTGTAACAAATTATCTAAGTCTGGGAAGAAGATTTTCCTCCCATTCATTATTGCAGCTCATAGATATCTACCATGTTCTTTAACTCAGGTGGAGGCCTTCATGGTATTCACATTTGGCTGATGAATATTTTGTCTCTCAATGTTGGCACATTTACATGGTGGTATTGGATAAACATCAGAGCATCAACCACTCACTCAGTTGCTTGAAAAAAAAATGCAAATGAATTTCCAAAGTGATCCTTGTTAGATGATCGATGACTTCAGATCACATTTTAGAGGCTTCTTTCCACATTTTAGTAAGTGGTTTGATATTTGGCAATGCTCCTTCAAGGAAATTTGACATGGAATTGGCTTGAAACAAGTTATCGCTAACTGCTTCAATGATATTATTTGAAATATCCCTTACATGAAATATTGTTGCTTTTGCTTGCTTGAGATAAACTTCCCATTCTCTAAAAACAATTTCCTTGTGTTATCCTTCAATTCTAGGAATATTAGCCAATCTTCCATGTGTTTTGTCTTGCCATGTCCGAAAGTCAACAATTTTCTCCTCTCTGTCATCAATGTAAGTCTTTAGATCTGATAGTGGGTCAACTAGATAACTAGTTGTGTTGCATAGGTCATGAATAGTTTCCAACTTCTAGAAAAATACAATCTGTTGTTTAGAAAGAAGAGTGTTTAACTCTTTTACTTCCTTCTTAAACTCAGATAATTCAAGATTAACACTTAGTTGTTCAATCCTACTTTGTATTTCAAGTATTTGAGAGTCTTGGGCCTATAAAATAGTATCATATTGAACTCTAAGGGAGTTAAACCTATTTTTAAGTTCAGTGACATGTCCTTTCCATTTAGTGGCAATCTTTTATTTCTCGATTTCAATGCTCTCTTCCAAATGCACAATTTCGTCTTATTTTTCCTTTAATAGTTGTTGTACTTCTATAACTTTGTCCATTGTTGGTTAAGCATAGGGTCCTATGAACTGGATGAGACTACCCAGCTCCTCTGTAGGAGTGGCTAAAGAATCTTTCCATAAAACCTCAAAGGATGCACTTCTAGGGAACAAATCTTGTGACTGATCAATTTTCCTTTTCCTCCTCTCCCTTTTGACCACAACCTTATGCCGAGGACTGTAAAAGATGTCAAGAGGGGAATTTCTTCAATTATTTGCATAACCTCAGATGTTGGGAAAGACAATATAAATTCAATATATTAATCCCCCAAAGGCTTCGTGGAGGCCTTTGCTCTTACTAGAGTTTTTTCAATACTTTTGGAAGTGTCTTGGACTTTCTCTTGTAATGGTGTTTTAATGACTTGAGTTTTAGCGGCCTTAAAATTTAGAGCCTGATTATATTGTTCCCATATTTCTTCTAGCTTGGCATTAGGCATAAGACCCTCTTCTTAGGAAGATGGGGAAGTGATTGTTTCTCTTGACTGAAAAACATCAACAGATTGTGACACCAACAAATATTACATCATCAAGGACTAATTTCTCCTGAGGAATCCTTAATGTATCGATAGGAAGATTTTTTAGCCTTACAACTTTGTACATGGTGAACTAAATTATTTCTTGTGGAGTCAATTGTTGTTCTGCTTGTCTCACAACCATTCAGTAAGGACAATATTTTTCAAACAGATCATCAAACTTGTATGGCTCATGAGAAAATTTCCTAATGCTCAGTGTTGCAATAACCCTTTTGAAAATTTGGTGTGGGTCATACTGTCTGTTAGGAATGGTGGGGAAACCAAGCTCTTAAATAGCATTAATTTCGATGACTAGGTAATTATCCAAAGTATATACCACACCAAACGAGAAAAACATGCCACATATTTTTATTTGATTCCTTTAAAAATTTTGAAATACCATTTCATATGGTCTGATATGCTATCTCTCGGGAACAAAGCTTGTCAGGAATGAATAGAGGTAACACATGAGGGTGACCCAGACTACTAAAGGCTCGAACATAGGTAAGCAATGGTTCGCTGAACCGATTTTGTACGTGGAGAAAGTCAGTTTTAGCTTTAGTAAATATTTGCGGGACCTTTTTATCAAAAATAATATGGTCAGTAGGTAGCATGAATCAATGACATATTTTGTAGAAATGAGGAAGATATTTTGAATCCTGAAGAATATTGTGGTAGATGTGAATAGGAGTTGGTCTTCTAAAGTCCATTTCCAAACCATAAAGGAAAAGTCCATGGTGAAACACAATGCATCCATTATATAAGTGCTCATGTAAAAAGGGGGAATTATGTTCTCAGAGACTTTGTGGTTGATTATATAAAGACATGATGTGGGTGGCTAGGTTTATTGATATTATATTTCCCTAGTCAAAGATATATCCATCTGAAGCCCCATCAATAAGTGGTGTCCATTGATCAATAAAATATTGTGTATTAGGGTAAGAAACAATTCTACACATCATAGAAGCTACCTGGAAATAGGGACCAATAAGGGAGTCAACTGTATACTTACTTGTATCCTCTCACTTGTGCTTTTCTGGAGCCCTCCTCCAAGTTTTAATTGGCTCTGATGCATGGTCGTGTTATTTCATGAATGCTTCCAAAAATTTATTGTCATATTTACACTGTAGCTTAGGAAGATGGTAGATCGCGCTCAAATATTTGATGGTAAAAGATCCAATGACTATATGATTCATTGTCATAATACTTCTATCGGAAATGCTTAAATTATCATAAACATCGAACCATGTCTGTATAAGGAATAATTTTAGGCTGGGTCGCAATCCTGTGCAAAAATAAATTAGCAACATCACTCTAGGTAGTGTTTGAGACCAGGGTAGAATCATAATAAGTGACTATTCTTTGCGTGACCTTGGGTCATTTATCCTCAAAGAGATTATACATCGACAAGCCAAATATGGTCAAATTGTCGAAATATTTATCTCCTAAGGTTAAAAGTAGGTAAATTGCATTGATGACATAATTTTTAGATGTATTTTCTTGGGATTATTAAAATCTTAAAGTGTATGGCAAGAACATCATCCAACATGCTATACCATTCAAGCCTAATCAGAAGTCATTCTGCCAAAAGCTGAGGAGGATTAATCCTAAATTGCTGCCATCTATTGAGAAAGAGGTAAATAGACTCTACAAATCTGGTATTATAGCTCCTATTCATTTTTCTAAATGGACATCAAATCTTGTGCTGGTGAGAAAGAAGACAGTGGAGATTCATCTTTGTATTGATTTTAGAAATTTAGACAAAGTGTCATTGAAGGACAATTATCCCTTGCCGAAGATGGACCATATTCTGTAGAAGGTAGTTGGGTCATCCGGGATGTCATTGCTTGATGGATACTAGGGCTACAACCAAATTTTAGTACACAAGTATGATTAGTTGAAAACATCCTTCACAACACCATGGGGTACATTTATGTATGGAAAAATTTTGTTTGGATTGAAGAATGCAAGGGCGACATTTTAGCGGCCTATGGACATCACTTTCACCAATGAAAAGAATGTTTTTCTGGTTATTTATTTAGATGATCTCATAGTTTTTTCTAAATCTGATGAATAACACTTACATCATATAAGAATTGTCTTTTAGAGATGCAAAAAAATTGACATTTCATTGAATCCTAAAAAAATCCTATTTGCCATGGAGGAAGGAAAGTTGTTGGGGCCCATCATTTCCCAAGATGGCATTTGTATTGACCCTGCAAGAGTTGAAGCCATCCAATAGTTATAGTTCCCGAGGAACAAACAAGAGATCTAGCCATTTAATGGGAAAATTAACTTTTTGAGGAGATTCATCCCCAACCTCGCTGAACACTTGAGAGAGATGATTGACATGTTGAAAAAGAACAGTGAGGTAAGATGGTCTGAAGATGCCAAGGAGTCTTTCAATGTGGTAAAATTTTCATTATATAATATTCCTACTTTGATCAGTTCTGATTATACTTCAGACTTTATTATATTTTCATTCGCCTCTGAGCATACTTAGCAGTTTTCCTAATGCAAAAGAAGGATAAAAAAAATGAACATCCCATATATTTTTTCAGTCAAACCATAAGGGATACAGGGCTGAAATACAAAATTATTGAGAAGCAGGCTTTGGATTTGGTGAAAGCGCTTAAATACTTCCAGGTATACATTATGAATTCCCACATTTTAGCTTATTTTCCAATAGCAGGAGTAAAAGAAGTTATTATGCACATAGATCCAAAAGTTAGGTGGGGAAAATGGATCACAATGATGTTAGACTATGATTTGGAGATAAAGCAAAAAAATCTCATCAAGGGACAAGGTTTGGCCAAGCCCATGGCTGAGTCTAATTTGCATACATTATATATCAATATGATTGCTTCCCTCTCTGAAGAAGAAGCAAAATATCCATAGGTATAGGTATTAGACATGTTCACTTCTTCTCCATGGTACTCAGACATAGTTTATGTATTACAACATTTAATTCCTCCACTGGAAGTGCCCAAAGGTAAAAGTAGATCATTAATATTGAAAGCTTCAAAGTATTGTATTCTTTATGGTGTTTTGTTTTGGAAAGATCCGGGTGGCGTATTGCTGAACTGTCTTGTTGAAAATGAAGCAAAGGATGTGATGATACATTTCCACAAAGGAGATTGTGGTGGCCACCTCTTTTGGAAACCTACAGCCAACAAAATTTTGAGGGTTGGGTTTTATTTGCCTACTTTTTTTGCTGATGTGTATAAAATAGTGATGAGCTTCCCTGAGTGTCAGATTTTTTAGGGGAAAATAAAACTTTTTCCATTGCCATTGTAGCCAGTTTCAGTCTCAACTCCATTCCAGCTGTGTGGTTTTGATTTTGTTGGGAAAATCCATCCTTCATCGTTTACACAACACAAGTGGATCTTGAAAGCCACAGATTACCTTACGAAATGGATTGAAGCAATCCCAACCAAGCAAGCTATTGATTTTGTTTCCATTCAGATTATTGAAACTAATATCTTGTCTAGATTTGGCTACCCATAGAAAATAATCACCGACAATTCTGTTGCTTTTAAGTCCAAGAAGACGGTGGATTTTTGTGAGAAGTACCATATCACATTGGGGCATTCAACTTCCTACTACCCACAAGGGAATGGGTTGGTTGAATCTTCTAATAAATCTCTGATCAAAATCATTAAAAAAGTGTTGGATGTCAATAAGAAGAACTCGCACAAAGTGCTCATTAATGCTTTATGGGTGGAAAACGTCAGTAATAAGAAATCCATAGGCATGTCTCCATCAATGTAAACTTTGAAACGGGAACTGATACTATTACCCCTTTCATAGAGATCACAACAAAGTGACCTAATTTTGAAAAGGGGTGATGTAGAACACACATGTTTTTTTTAGAGCATAGTTTTTGGCACTTTAATTTTTTTTATGTACATTACATTTTAGAATGGTAGTGATTTTGATGCTGATTTGAAAAAGTGGGTCTTCTGCATCAGACTTTTTTTAAAAGACCTGTTTTTTGGCTTTAAATTTTCTAATGTATAAAATGTAAATAATTATTTTGTAAATTTGATAATTTTTGAAGTGGTCGTTTTCTTCATATTTTCTTGTTTTTTATTTTAATTTTATTTTTTTTGTAGTGAGGTTTTTATTGTTTTTCATATTTAAATTAGAAGGTCGATATTATGAATTTTCAATATTCTACATATTTATACATCCTTAATTAATTTTTCAATCCACATCAAATAGTTGTTTCTAAAAAACAATATTTTTTAACAATGGACATAAAAGTAACCATTTTTAACATAAATATAACAAAAAAACTACACATTTTGATAATTGTTTGCTAGAATTGACATGTAAAAAGTCATAATTTTTATATGAAATTTTTAACTAAAAATGGTTAAAATAGGTTTTTTTATGAATTTCATGTCAAAAAAATAATAATAATCACTTTTTTTTCAAAAAATAATGATTAACTTAAAAATCAATGCGAAAATCACATGTTACAAATATTGAATGCATAACAACCCTAATTGAGTGTTTATTCTTCTCATAGAATGTCAAAGTCAAAACATTGCAAAGCTTGATTTCCAAGCATAACTTAAATTTAATCAACAATGTCATGTAATCCAAACTCTTCGTCCTCTAGAGTTTCATCATTTTCTTCTTCCACAATATTTTCTGCTTCCTTTTGCTCATCTTCCTCTTCTAATGGATCTTTATGTCTGTGAATCTCCCAATGTATGTCTTTCCAAACATTCCATGTAATGGTGGTTGGGGTTCCTTTGCCTTTTTTGCCACACGTGATTCACTAAAGTCCCCTTTCTCCAACCTAATTTCTTGCATTGCATCTGGAAGAAATTGAAGAGCATTAAATCTTTACTGAATGAAATTGCACTGTACTGGATCTTTTTCAATTGCAATGCAATTTATTCCTTCTTTAAGGCAACATGCTAGTGTTGTACCTAATTATAAATCAAAAAAGAATTAATGAACTAAATTAGTACAATGACATATTAATTAAAAAATAACATATCGAAATTTAGTTCCATATAATAAAACTTACCTGAGCCAAAAAATAAATCCAAAACCCAATCTCCTTCATTTGAACATATGCCTATAAGATAGTTAATCAATAATTGTGGTTTTTGATAAATGTTAACTATCTCTCTTTTTGCTTCTTTGCCTTCATATGTTAGTTTTCTCACAACAGCATCATAAGCCGGTATTTGGCTATGACTCTTTCCATCTACCAGATTAAAAGTCATAGACATATGACTATCATCTTTTGCCCAACTATCAATATGAATGAACTCACAATCATTTATGAATTGTTGATCTTCATTGTTAAGAAGATTTGACTTTTTCCTGTAACACGAAATAGTAAAAGTTCAATTAACTTGTACCTAAATGAATTTTTCAACATTAATCAAATATACATTTTAAACGTCTTACCATGTAAGTTGCATCCTTGAATTTGTTTTCCCCTTGAAGCTTGACAATATCATTTCCAATTGTGTGTCTGAATGAAATGTCACAAATCTCCATAATGGTGATGACGTCACTTCTACAAATCCCGCAACCACTTTACTAAGAGCTTGATAAGTATAAGGGTCACTATCATAGTCAATGTTTGGATATTAAACCATGGGGAATATCTGCAATGACTAGGGCATAATCCCTTTTAGGTATGAGTTTAGCAATGTCTTCACAATCACCTTGTATTACTTGATATTGAATAGTGTCTAGCCCATTCCAAATGAAACGATTAAGAGTTAGATCATGTTCAACATTTTTAATACGGTTCTTCCTCAGTCTTTCAATCTTTATCTTTTCACTAAAGGTTTTGAAACTATCCGGCGCTCCATTATCATCCTTCCTCATCTTTTATAAAATAAAAAAATATATGTGTAAGTTATAAACTAAAAATAGTACACAGATGAATAAAAATGAATGTATAAATCAAGATGCCTTTTTAAATGCAAGATAGAAAGATTTTAATGTTGATGTAGAACTTGAATCTGGATAGTTTCATACAACATCATCCCAACTATCTTCATTCAAAAATCTAACCATTTGTTCTTGAATTTTCATGTAAACTTTGTGACTACATAAATAAAGTAACAAAAAGTTAATATAATGATTTGTATAACAAATACTACCAAGAACAACATGTTTTATTTAAAAGATAAATATAATCTAGAAATAAATAAAACGAATTCAACAAACTTACTTTTGAAATTCTTCAGACATTTCTTCCAATGATAATTACCCTGACCTCACACGAGATAATATTGTTTTGACAATTTTTTCATCTTTCACTCCTTGTATCGCCCTCCAAGGTGTGATAGTCATATCGTCTGGAAGCTGCTTCATTTCAGGAGCTAATTTATTGTTTCTACATATCAATGGCTTAGACTTTTTGACCCTCTGATTTTTAATGGAAATGTTTTCCCACATGCTAAAAATCTCATCAATCAACTTCCAAACATCTCCAGTTCTAAATGCCAATTGGAAAATGTTATCAACACCTCTAAATAAATCACTATTTTTGTTTCCTTTTCCACCTTTTGAATTGGTTTTCTCTTCAATTTGATAGCCTATTTCCATACAACATTCCTTTCAAAAATCTGCAGTAACATTTATCCTATCCCCACCACATTTTTCTTGAAATTCACTATGAATAAATCTAACCCTTTGGATGAAAGTCATAGACATCCTATATTCATTATCTGAATTATGATCCCATGCCACTAACTTTGCTTTTGTATTTGATAAACCATCATAAATGATACATCTCATTGTTTCAAAACATGGGTTATTAGGATATTCCTCCATCAATTGTCTTTGAGCTTCTACAGAATGGTTCCCCCCAAGAAAATAATAATTGTATTAAAAAAAAATTGACTTATCAAATGCTTCTTTGTTGGGAACTCGAAGTGGATCAACAAGAAGCACATAACTAACCACATGAGCATATGGATTGTACCTCATCAATGTCTTCAAGTTGTGAACATGCAGATGATGTGGCTTTCTACTTGATATTGACATTGTCCTTCACTTGCCTTATAGGTTTGTCTGACATTAAGCTGAAATGTATGACCACCATCAATTAAGTTTCACTTTGTCAAATTTTGTCGAATGGAATTTTGTTTTGTTTTGATAATGCCATCATCTAAATCAGCTCCTGGTGTAATGATTTCTGTGCTTTCTTTTGAAGTTTTACTAGGTTCTTAACTGTTGGTAATGACTACTTCAAAATCTTCAACTTTACTTTTCTTTGTCATAACATTCTCAATAGATTTATTCTTGGGAATTTTTACTTTTGGTCTTTTATGGCTCTTCTCAGTTCCATTGTCATCTTCGGTAATGGCACCATATTCTTCACTGTCAGTTTCAACTTCATCATCCCCAAAAGTAACTTGTTTACCCTTACTAGATTTATCCACCAGAGGCCTTTTTTTTCTGATTCTTTGGATGTAGTTTTGTAGCATCATCAATTTCTACATTTTGCTTTTTTTCCATATCTTCTTCTGACACTGAGTAAAAACTGCTGACGAATTTCATGATATCATGCTCTATGAAATGAATGCATCCCAACCTAATTCAACAACTTTCAACAAAATTCTGCCAAAATATTATATGTCAATAAAAACAAAGTTAAAAAAATATAGCGAGACACTTTCAAGAACGCAAAATACAAATATAAATAACAATACTTACATAGTTTTATGTCATCTCATTTACGATTTGTTTACACAACTTTGTAGATATCTCTCTCGTGTCATACAATGAATATGATAGTCGGTATTTATTCCATTCATGTGACATGGGAGCTTTTGTAAGTATGTAAACAACTTCAGTGTCCAGTACCAAACACATATCTATGACTCTTTCCACTACCTCAAAAATTCCATTATCATTCGGTATATCAATATATAGATATATATTCACATTTGTGCTTTATTTTTCTTTCACATACCAGATTCTTGATGGAAATTTCACCTCTTTTGAATTCTTCCCATCTGAAATAATATTCTTATCACCTGAGGCACTTGAAAATGAGCTCAAGTGGAGTTTGTTCACCAACGTTTCTTAAAGATGCACCTTTAAGAGTCTTTGGTCCAGAAAGATTCACAAAAATTTTCTTTGATGCCATTTTCTTGAAAAATAGAAACACATAAATCAGTAAATAAAAAAAACATATTAACTTAAATTAACAACGAAAATATATCACAAATTTCTTATTTGTATAATAAAAATCGCCCAGTCACCCCTAATGGGCAGGCAGGCGGGTCGGTGGGCGGGCGTGAAGGTTGGTTGGGGGACGGCGGAGTTGGGGTGGGCAGCCGGCGGGTTGAGGTAGGCAGGGTCGGTGGGCGAGCCAGGGATGGGTGTGGGGCGAGAGGGGTGCGCGATGTGTGGGGCGGGCCAGTGGGTGGGTCCGAGCATGTGGGGAGGGGGGGGGGGGGGGCAACCCTCCCCATCCTCACCTGTACCCAACCCCCTTGACCCGCAAACCTCCCGATCACCACCGCCACCCAGCCCCCTTCCACCCCCACGTGCCCATGCCAACCATCTTCCCTCACCTACCCGACCCTTCCCACACCCCCTCACACCTCCCACCCCCTCACACACTAGGCACTCC
>APFE030858831.1:9224-62858 GCA_000404065.3 Pinus taeda
TCATTTTCTAAAGGAACAACACTTTTAGTTTTTGCTGTTCCTGTTTCCAAAAGAACGACATTTGCATTTTCACACTTTTTTGTGTGTATTTTTGTTTTTTTGGTATGCATTTTCTTTGTTGTTCCCTACACAGAACACCACTTTCTTTTTGAGTGTTTTTGTTGTTCCTTAAAAAAAAAACACTTTGGGAGTATTTTTGAGAGCAATCATTCCTTTCTCTTATGGGATTATTCCTAGTTCATCTCAACCACATTTTCCTAATTCTCTTTCATGGCATGAAATACACTATTTTTATGAGGACAAGAATTATGGATTCTTTTGAAGCAATTTATTATCATTCACGTTATGATCTTTAACAAGACAGCTCCTTGATGATAGATTCTTTTCAAAAAAGACGCAATCATTTATATACTACTTTACTGCATTGTTTTCTGTTGAACATGATATTGATTGATCATCTTAATACCATGCTGGTTCCACCCTTCCTGGTTATAATCTTCTATGTCTGTAATAAATGAGATTATGGGTATATTTTTTTCTATTGACATGTTCAACTTCTTCTGCCATCCCTGCTCTTAAGGAGTATTGAGCCTCTCTCTTTTTATCATAAAAATGTGTAATAACAACAAAATTTTGTTCACAGATGGAGGATAGGAGGTCTCACTACGAGCCAGCCTACCATGTTCATAAGGCTGTAAGAAAGTGACATTCTCATTATGGCCACCACACCAGGGTTATGATCCATTGGATAGCCAAATTATCCTTGAAACAGGAGGTCTCATCACGAGCCGGCCTGATCACTTTTGCTACATCCCAGTGAATGGCAGTGTGTTTATCTGTTTACCACGCCAGCACACTGATCTCTTTTGTAGAACAACACTGAAACTCTCTAGTTATAAATTGAGGATTCTGGCTCATATGGGTTAAAAAGAAACCCTGCCGAGGCTATGGATGCCTGCTGGCAGCAGAGGCTCTGCTTATGGTATTGAAGTTATATCTTATGTCAATTATTACTATAATACCCTTTTCTTATTTTTTATTTTTATCAGATAAGTTATTTCCTTAGTTTTTATCCCTATTTTGAACCTTTATGCATGATAAATTGTTTTATGATCAATCACATCATTTTTCAGCTAGAATACAGTCAGCAAAGCATCTTTTTGGCATATTTTCATTCTTTTTCTTTTTTCATAACTTATCATCAATCCCAAGCGTCCTATATTTTATTCATAACTATCTTTATACACTTTGCTCTCATTATAACCATAACTCTCGTCATCCTGTCATTGATTTATGCACTCTACTGCTGTATTGTTCATTCCCTTGCCTTGCCATCAACACAACACCTTCCATATGCTTTATGGTCATGGAATCTCTTTTCCAATTGGAGGGGGGAATGTATGCATTATGGGATAGCATGCGATATGATTACTGCACTCTTTCATAACTTGTTGATTTGATAAAATATTAGTATTGCATGTATACAAAAGTTTTTCTGATTGAAATTTTTGCATGTATTTTATCTGTTGCTATTCAAAACTCACACTATGGATTCAAGAACATTATATGCAAAATAGTGCTTTGTTTACAGGAGAACAACAAGTATGGGGCAGATCTCTATTCGCAACATGACCACACTATTGCAACTAACAGCAGAGGCTCAAGCAACTCGCGAACGTGAACAATTCTTCAGACATCATGTGCTTGCATGGATTCCACCTTTTGCATCACTTTCAGCATCAACTCTGCCTACATCAGCTTCAACAAATGCCAGTCCATATCTGTCATTCCAAATATTTTTTTTTGGAGGTAAAACTTGAGGTAAAATAACATAATTTTTTGATTTATTACGAATTTAGGAGAATTTCATGAAAATCCATTTTGAGCATTATTTATCATCATTCATTCCACATCTTTACCACTTCCCATTTTTCAGCGGCATATTATCTTTCCATTTAGGGGAGTGTTTCATTCATTCATTTCTTTCTTATAACTATGTTATTCATATTCTTTATCATCCATTGTTATCCTTATTCATTCTCAACACCTCCCTTATTCCATGTTGTTTTACACCAAGCATAGCATTCAACAGCTGGTAGCAACCACCTCTATTTCTTTTCTAGCATTGCATGAGGGCATGCTAATTCTTCAGAGAGGGGGAGGAATTGCTATGCATGATGGATGCTTTCTACTTTCTTTCTCATTCAAAGCATACAATTTCAGTGCAGAAATTGATTTCCATAATATTTTTAAAAACTATGAATTCAATTCTTGTGATCTCTGGACAACACAGACATATTATTTAAATACACATACTCAGATAATTTCAAGATAAATTGGTTCATAAAATTTCGAAAATCATGCAGTCTCACCTACAACCATTTTGTTTATATCTCATGATCCGTGCATCAAAACGATCTGATTTTTGGATCATAGAGGCATTCATATATTATAAATTTACTTGCCACATTTCAACAAAAATTGGTTTGTAGTTTTTTGGAAAATGGTTAATGAAGGTTGTTGTCATTTATATCATATTTTGTTCCAACTTCATTGTTATGCCTTCATCAAGATTGCTAAAATTGAATATTCATTAAGTGAGGAAGAATTCATTTGTTCTATGAGTTGAGATGAACAATTTTTTTTTGCTTGGTTAACACATAGGTTTTGTCTTTGGGTTACATAAGGACATGCAACATATTCAGTTTTTGTTGCATGAGGACATGCAATATATTCGGTGTGGGCATGTGTTGGGCCGTGAATACGACCACTTTGTAACACTTATTTCATCCATTTTTAGTCTTCTCTATTATATCATTTGTTATAATTTATCATTTAAATCCATTTTATAAATGATTTATGCTCTTATGGATTAATATTATTGATCTTCCTATATTTCTAATAAATTGATGATTATGAATGATTTTATCAATGATAGTTTCAATAAATTATTTGTAACATTATTTACCATTTTAAACCTCCAAGATAATTTCTAGATTGAAGATTTGACCATTAAATGTGCCAACTCAGAAATTCGCTGGAATAAGAAGTGACAGTTTTGCGGTTGCAATGCTGAGCAAATGAAGAAGAATATGGAAAATATGAAACATGGGTTTTGTCTAGAACGGACCCAATTAACTTTACGAAAGAACGGTTTGCCCAAATTCGAGTTGTACTGAGAGAAACGCAGGGTTCTTTGAACACGATTTTCTCAGATTTGTTGTTGCAGCCGTCCTCCAAATCTCAATTGCAAAGCCAAATTCGTCTTGCTCTTGTTGAAAGCTGGATGGAAATATATCTTCTTGTTTATCAATTGGTTGGAAACAATCCAATTTTGTAATAGAATCATGTTGTAATTATCTCTATTGTAACTGCTCTCTGCTCTCTCTCTATTTAAATAAAAACAGAGATCAGAGAGGAGAAGGGAGAATTGATGGCTAAGAGAATGGAGAATTGAAGATTTAGAATTAGAGATTTAGAATTAAGAATTCATGATAAGATAGGAGGAATAGAGGATTGTTTCATGCTGTAAGTCTCAAAGCTTCAGTTGTTGTAATGATTTCACCATTTAATGATTAATACCTGATTTGGGAGTTGTTGTTCATTCTTTTCATCTGAAGTAACCCAGCAGCATCTGCTGGTGGCTAAGGGCCCATCCTCTGGTGGAGTACACTGCTGCTGCTACTGCTGTATATTATATTTGTAGTTCATGCGTGATTTTTCTTATCAACTTGAATTGGTAATCTGGTGTGTTTTGTTATCTTATATTGCAGCTCTGTTATATTTCATATATCGTTCTTTGCAACAAGAAAATCGTAATGTGCATTATGATCTTATAACGTATTGCTATTCCTTTAAAGTTGTTAATGTAACATTGTTGTTTTCTACAGAACGTTATTGTTGTTTAATTGCAGAGTAATCAAGTTGTAACCTTCTTAAGCTAGTATTACTGTATTTGTCTATGGTTTATACTTCATATGATTATTGTTCAATTGGTTCCATGATGAATTGTAATCGTTACCCTTTCTAACCAGGATTAATACTTGCGGTATCAGACTCAGATTACTATTAATGTGTGCCTGTGTTAAGTTATTATACATTTGTATTTGGCTTTCAAGCGTTGTTCCATACTCTATCATTAATCAGTGTTGTTCTATTTACCATGTGTTGTTTGATTCATTCTTAAAGATAGAGGATTTCCATTTGATTTCCGTAGGATATGATTGACTGCATTTGATTTTGTAGACTAAGGCGTTGATGTTTCTTAAACTTAATTGCCATTACAATTCCCGATTTGTTGTTCCATTTCTTAGTTGCTGTTCCATTTCATATTTGCTATTTCATTTCTTGTTATTTGTGTTATTGATTGTTTTGGAGTGAAGAACAGTCTGAGACTATAGTGGGCATTGACATTTGCTGTCCGATCCCCAGATCGACGATATGTTCCTTGATTACTTTTGGTTACATCAGTTTCCAAAGGGATGAGTTATTGTTACTGGACCCTTGACTGATACATTGCTTATTTTTCCGAATGAATGATTTAGGCTTCAAGGTATTTTGCTGTAAGTAGATTTTCTTTCAAGCATTCATTTACTTTTGGATTTTAAGAACTATACTGCAAAGCATTACTCTTGAGTAAATAGCCACCTCAGATTGACTACACTCTTGGAATAAAAAGTCATCCCTGGGTTGACAATTAATGTGAGGTAATTAGGAGTTAAAAAGAGACCTTTTTATTGCTCCACACTTGGATCCCATCCACATCACATCAAAAGCATGACAAACTTGTAGCATTACAATACTTTCTTCAAAGCCAATTCTCATAGCAACATTATCTCCTTACAATTCAACATATTCCAGCGCTTGATCACTTAGATGAGTGGTCAATTTATAGGGAGATGAAGGAGGTTTTGTCATAAATGGTGGTATTAAATGGCCTTCCATACTTAGCATTAGTTCCATGGAGAAATGGATGAGATGATAGGATGCATATTAGCTCATTCCTCATCCATTTTCGAGCTCATAGGAGTTGATAAGTGAGGGAACCTTCTAGATGACTCCAAAAGATAAGAATATTCCCCAAAACCTATGTGAATTTCGCTCAAAATCGCCCAGCGCAGGTGAAAGGAAGCTTAAGTGCTATGCAGAGCACCATGGCATGGACTTAACTAATCTGCGGCGCACCCTTACATGGGCCTACCTATATATGTTGGTCCTTCTAGAAGCTATTTCTGGATGTTTTCAAGTCATGAAACTGTCTGGGCAGGAGGCATTCAAAGGGGTGAATTTTTTAGGGCATGTAGCAATTATAATTACCATTTGATGAGCCCTAAAACATTGATCTAGATGATGGGAGTGATGTGCCCAAATGATGGGAGTGATGAGGAGGTATCGAAGTAATGATGTGCCCAAAGGGTTTGATGAGGAGATATCGAAGTGGAAGGTGACCTGTGTCAATTACAATACATATATCATGATATTTTGATTTTTACATGAATCACTGAGGGAAGGCATACCCATGCTCAACTTATAAAGTTTCATTAAATGTACATAAACAGTCGTCTACAGATATAGACCCACGATCGGAATGACTATCAATGTAAATCCATTGTACATATGATTTAGTACTCCTGAAATCGCAGCCCGGATGGATGAAACTAGATCCAGGGTCTTCTATCTTGTTCAATTGTTTGCTTAAGTATGAGTCTAACCATGTGAATATGTGATCTGAAGTGGAACATGGGAAGACACTGTCTAATTATTAACCAATGATGTAACTTGTTAACAGACGCAAGAGAAATCACCGATAATGATAATGATCCTCAAGGTACTGCAGTACATTCTACATGATGTGAATGGATGATTTGATGTCGAACACCATACAAAGTCTTTCGATCAAAGGCCATTGATGTCAACCTATCACCGGAAGTGAGAAACCTGCCATTGATGCGCAAGCCTCAAGGTACTGGAAGGATGTTTCTAAGTCAATTTCTTGGATAATGTGCTGATGTCGACAAGAAGCAACTTATTGCAGGAGGGCCTTGATGTATCCCACATCAACGACACGAAACGAGTGTAGTGATTTTAGAGATGGAATTTGACTAATGACACAAAGCCTAGGAATGGTAGTCATGAAAATGAAGGTTTATGGTATTGCAAAGGATGAATTTTGACTGAATGACTTCTCTTGGACATGTCGGCGACACTAAAATGAATTAGTAGCATTGACCCAAAACGAAGTGATGGATGGTATGATAGACCAACGATATGATAACCATCAAGCCAATAACCCAACCCAAATAGTCATGGTGATGGAGTGAAAGTGTCATGTTCAAAAGCGACTTGCTACCGTAAAGTGGTTTCCCCTTTTTCCCATTTTCCCCAGTCATTGCTGACCAATACCTCTTTATTTTTATCAAGCTTGAGGAGGATAACATATGCTTGTTGTATAATATCTCCCTTAGGGTGAATCCATCGCTATTTGATGTTTTAACGAGTCTAGCGAAGGTGAAACTTGGTCTTGTCTAGATGGACAAGTTTGTCGCTATTTGATGTTTTAACGAGTTTAATGACAAAGATAACTCAGTCCTTTTCATGTTTACATAGTTTGAAAAGGGACAAAAAAGAAAACTCCACAAGTTTTTTTTCGTAGATTAATCTCTCAAGCTCGAAAAAGGGTAAAAAAATATGAGAGACGTGTTGTTTTCAATCAGTTAACAAGCTGAAAAGGACAAGCGCTCGACAATCTTTTCATGTTTAGAGAGTCTGAAAAGAGCTTAAAAATGACTCCAAGGGGATTCATTTTTTGTTTTCAACAGAGCTCGAAAAAGAGATAAAGTGTGCTCTGTGGTCAAAGGTACAATTTACAATCAAGCACGTCGAATTCTGTAAGTCAGCTGTAAAACCTGCTCAAAACACCACCAAATGGATTAAAAATACCTGTTTCATAGGAAAGAATAGGAAAATACTAATGTTTACTTGATTAATGAACATGAAATAAACATAAAACAAGTTTTTACCATGATATTTTTACCATTTGGAACTTACCATTTAGTTTTGTGCTCTGGGCTAGTTTTTTACCTCAAACTTCATCAGCTGATTGCGAGAGATTCTGTCGACCATTTCTCGTGTCGTCCAGACCAGGTAGGAGCTTTACCTCTCCTCTTTCTTTTCAGGTCATTCTTTTGTCATTTCATGCAAGTTTTAGGGTTTTTTTGGGCCCCTAGGGTTTCATTTTCTTGCCATGGGATCAACGCAGGCTTTCACATCGAAAACTACACTGAAGAGCACCCAGATAGAAGGCTACATACTCTGTAGCACACTGTCTCTGTTCCTGGGTTGCGCTGGGCGAGTTTCTAAATATTGATTTCACTGCATGCTCCAAAATTTGTCCTGCTTTTTGCATGGAAAGGATCCTAACTAAGCTTATGATTGTGTTTTAGGCTTTCATCGAATCAAATATCAATTACATGGCGAGAATGAGAGCATGAAGAAAAAGACATGGTTGCCTTAAACAATCCAGGTACAGTTGAGGCCCTCAAGAACTGTGGGTTACTCAAATACTTCAAGTTGTTCTAAATGAGGCAACAAATATAACTACTGCAGTTCCTTGTTCATGCATGGGATCTGACAGATCAGACTTTTCACATTAGGGACAAGTTGGTCCCTATTACCATTGATGACATTTATTTTCTTACCGAACTGTCGAGGTAACATGCCCCCATCTCACTTTTTGGATTTTCCCGTGTAGGTGAATTGGTGAGAGATTATATTAGACAGTTTTGTCGGCCAAGTACATAGCCTAGCAAGGATAGGAAAATAAACATCAGGGATGTAGGTGATTTTCCTTTGAGAATGATCCTCTTCACAATTGCAAAATTGGCTGGCAGTGTGACACTACATTTGGCGAAAAGATCATATATGCAATATGCACTAGAGTGTCTAGAGCCAAACGTTTTCAATTGGTCCGAGGCTGTGCTTTCTTCACTGAAAGAACAGCTGACCAAGGTAAAAAGTAGTAAGACGAAGAATTTCTTCTATGGTTCGATCTTAATCGCTTTTACCATAGAGATAATCTTGTTGATGCAACCACAACATGTATTAAAGGGTGTAGTTGGTCCTAGAGATCCACCTATGCAAAGGTGGGTCTAATTGATGGCACGACATGCAGGTCAGTCAATAATCATTTTTTCCACTGGATTTTCCAATTGACTCGAGCGACAACACCTTGTGATCATGGAGCATCCATACTCAGGGATGGATTTCCATGGAGATCCAGATTTGATTCTACCTGTTGGAGCACAATGGGGTGCTATGGGTAACTTTTTTGACCGAAGTATTTTTCCAAGACTAAAGCTAAAATCATTCTCATGCATGCATATGTGGGTATTGTTCAACCTGTGGGGTACCAACAGGGTGCAGGTCGGCCAGTGTGGAGAAACATTGGTAGAGAAGTTCTCCAAGATGTAGATTTGGTCGAGACCTTGGCAGAGTTGTAGGATCACATAGAGGGATTAACCCTTGGTATTCCAGATGTCCAGATCGAGGAGTTACCTATGAGGCTACAACGCCACACTATTGGTGTTCCTAGCCACTGGGTGAGGCTTTTGCGCATAATAGCACAGGCTGTGACCTATTATCGTGGGCACCACTAGATCTACTTAGGATGTTTTGCATGCATTTTGAGTTTTTTGGGGTCAGATGACTAAACGTGTTTTGGACACAAATTTTGTAAAAACTTTTTAAAACACCTATCTATTTTACTTTCAGAGTTTTCTATGGTTGTGTGCAATCCTATTCAACTGATGATGTGAATTGAAAGTATTACTTTTACATGTGCCGCAAATGTCTATTTAATACATAATTTGCTAGAGAATCAGTTAATGTGTTGAAAGTTCTGGAAATATGTTGATATTGAATGTGTTCAAAATACCTTTCCAAAATATGAACTCTAAGGAACATACGAAAAATTGTTGGATTTCGGATAGTATAATTGTTTGTTAGTTGTATTACAACAAGTTGAGAGTCTAGCCTAACGATGATTAAGCGAATGCCAAGTGAAATGGCATTAGAGATAAGTTCAATCAACGCACTATACTCAGCGATGTTTTTTGTCGATGGACCAATACAAATCCCTTGAAAACTCCCTAACTCACCACTTGGAGTGAAAATAACCCATGTTGTAGAAGATAGCTTCTGCATACTATGACTATCACCATTGACATAACCAACAAATGGTTCTAAAGGTTCCAACATCTGCAACAAATGCAAAGCGGATTACTAACTAGATAAAAAATTCTAAAAGACACACACACACACACACACATGCAATGAAAGCATATATACAGTGAGTTTTACTACATTCAATCAAGCATAGTAACATTTGAGGTACAACCCATTTTGGGGCTGTGATAATGGAATCTCATAATCTACTAACTCGTAGGCACCTTTTGCCAGAGCATGCTTGATAATATTAGGACCCATCCACATTAGTTCAAATTTCCTTGCTCCAAGTTTATCAACTTCCTGATCATAAGGCAAGACCAGGTCTCCTCCTGATAAGATATGAGGCTTGACATTTCTATCATATTGTGCCTTGATTTGTTTCTTATGCACTTCGTTAGCCAACACGACATCATGATGGTTTTCATCCCGATGGATTAATTCCAAGAAACACAGTTCTTCGTCAGAAGTGTCAAGTAACAGGTCAATCGCGAGTTTGAGAGATGAAATTTTGCATTGTATCTATAAGGCTTCTTCCAAACCATACACCAGTTGAAAGGGTGTGAATCCAATTGCATTTCTCACTGAGGTTCGATATGCCCACAAAGCAAAGTATAGGATTAAATTCCAGTTTCGTTTATGAACCCCTATCATTCTTTGCAACATTCACTTCTGGATTTTGTTGATGGCCTCAACTTGTCCATTCGCTTGCGGGTAATATGGGGTAGAACTATCATGTGACAGTCCTAACTTAGCATTCAACTTAGTCATCATGTGATTCTGAAAAGGTGACCCATGATCTGTAACTATGGCTTGTGGTACACCAAACCAAACAACCACATGGTTAAAAAATAAAAGAGCAGTTGTTTCGCCACTGTTGTTTAATGTTGGCATCGCCTCGGCCCATTTGGTAAAATAATCAACGACGACTATAATATACCGATGCCCCCCGAACAAGGTGGGGTTACATGTCATGAAGTCAATGCCCCATTTGGCGAATGGTCCAACAACAATGACTGGATGCAGTGGTGCAGGTGGTAATCTGGTTTTTTGGTCATATATCTGGCATGCGTGATAGCTTCTGACAACAATAATACAATATTTGAATATAGCTGGCCAGAAGTAACTGGCACGGAGAATTCTCTATGCAGTAACATATCCAAACAAGTGTCCACCACAAGCACCTGAATGGAAATCATTCAATGCATTCTCAGCTTCCTCATGTGTGATGCACCTCCGTAAAATCGTATCAATCCCCAGACGATAAAGAGTTTCACCAATGATCAGATAATCTTTGGCTTGGTATCAAATATGTCGCTATTGCGAGCGAGAGGTATCAGGCTGGAAAGTTTGGGTTTGGAGATAGATCAGATATCTCCATACCACGGGTCAGATGACTATATGAGAAGCAAAGACTCATCCAAGATTGATGGTTCAGATGTTGAATCAATGGAGGTCGAGGGAAGGTCACAAAGTAACTCACAAAAACTAAAGATTTATTTGATTTGGACTTGATGAATTCCAAATCAAACTCTTGCAAAATGACTATCCATTTTGAGTATTTCTCCCTAGCAATTGACGTGACAAAATGTTTGTCATAGGGTAGCATTCTAAAATGACAGTAGTCTTCCAGAGCAAGATGTAATAGTGAAATCTTTGAACAGCTTGCACAACTGCCAAAGCTAGTTTCTCAACATAAGAGTACTTACTTTCAGTATCATTGAGATTACAGCTCAAATAATATATTGGATGTTCAATCCCATTTTCCTCTTGGACTAAAACTATGCCAATGGTTGTATCTGTAGCAGTGAGATATAGGTAATAGTCGTTTTGATAATTTGGAGAATACATTAATAATGCTCTAATTAAGGTAGCTTTAAGAGCATCAAAGGAAGCTTGCACAACCTGATCCCAATGGAAGGGTATCCCCTTTTTCAAAAGACTTGTAAAACCTTTAGCCATCTCAATGTAATTAGGAATGAACCTCCTCAGAAAGTTAGCCTTCCCTTGGAGTCTCTGTAACTGTACAAGATTTTAAGGTCAAGGCAAGTCAAGGATCACCTGAACCTTTAATGGATCGAGTCGAATTCCATCTTTAGACACTACAAATCCAAGCAATCGACCAAAGCCAACACAAAACACACATTTGTATGGATTGAGTCGTATCTTGTAGTGTCGGCACCGTAAAAATATTGCTCTCAAATGTTGCGGGTGATCAGTCCACTTTCATGAATGAGAAGGTAAATCGTCAAGGTAAGGTTGAACAATGTGCTTGATGTCATGGAAGGAAGAATTCATTTCACTCTAAAATGTAGCCCCTGCATTCTTCAAACCAGATGGCAGTTTCCTATATATAAATGTGCCCCATGGACAAATAAAAGTTGTTTTTTATTAGTCCTGTGGGCAATATTGATTTGATTGTAGCCCGAAAAACCATAATGAGAATATTTCGCATCAAGCACATTCAACAATAATCTGGTCGATAAAAGGAGTAGGATAATTTTCTTTTGGACATGCCTGATTTACATCCCTATAATCGACACACACTCGAATTGTCCGTTGTTTCTTCATGATAGGAACAATATTAGAAACCCAGTCAGTAAGTGGTATAGGGTAAATGAAACCAGCATGAAAAATATTTTCAACTTCTTCTTTAATAGCAGTGGCTTTCTTTGGATGAAAAGGTCGAAGCAGATGTTGTACTGGTTGGACATCAGGGTACATTTTGATTTCATGTTCAACAATAATAGAGTCAATGCCTAGCATCTCCTCTTAAGACCATGCAAATATATCTCTAAATTCACGAAAGAGAGTATGGTAACTATCAAGTTCTAATGGGGAACATGATTTTCTGACATGAATGTTTTCTACAATTTTGGGCTTGGTTGAAATATTATTAGAAATCGTTTCTTCAATATTTGATAGGTTTTTCTCGAAATCTATTATGTGTATGAAAACTGAATTCGACAGGAAATCAACATCTGAAGGGTGGTTTAGTTCATTTCAATAATCTTCGATGTCATCTGGAAGATGGGAACGATGATGATAATCCTCCCAAGGTTCATATCCTATCATCATTGATTGGATGATTCCTTCATCTGTAGAATGTATACGTGAAAAAGGATCCGAAGAAGTACTATATTCTAATGAATAGTCTACCCATACAATTGGTGAAAGTGGATTTGGAATTGCTGTACAAGGCAGAAAAATTGATTGCTATGCTAGCTCAATGGGGCTTAGCGGGATAACCTCAGTATTACTATCAACTTCAGAATCGTTGATAATCCTTCTTAAATCAGATGAGGTGGAGGAAATCATGTTACAAGTCTCTATTCTTGCCACTTCCTCCAAATCAGATGGTGACGGTAGCGTAAAAGTACCCATTAGGGAAGGATATTTAAAGAGACCTACACCAACACTTTGAAGTGACAGTGGGGGTCCGTGTACCAACAGAATGCTTCCCGTAGCCTGTGAACTAGAAGCAAAGAAGGCAAGTTGATCAATAACTGTGATTGCACCCTTATGAGGGAATGCAATAATATGAAAGTACATGGAAACCACTGCAGCCATAGCATATACCCATGGCCTTCCCAGTAAAATTGTGTAATCGAGGGGTCTGTCAACTACCTCAACTTCAACAGTAACTGTTTTTCCCCCTAGTTCAATTTTCAAGTTACTCAAAATCCCACAAGGAGTATATGTTCATCCATAGAAAGCTTTTAACGTGGTTGGTGATCGTGAAAATGGCAATGAACCAAGTGTTTTCCAGTAGCTCATTGACATAATGCAAGTAGATGCCCCCTCATCAATAATAGTTCGGTGAACATTCTTATTGATAGCTTTTACTTGGATTAGGAAAGCTAACTGCACCAGTAACTATGGTGTATATCCCACATGGTTAAAGCCCACAAGATTGGAATCCGTAGAGTCTATTCCACCAATTGCTGATTGTAAAGCTCGCTTCTGGGAAGGACAATTTTGTAACACCTCGAGTGCTGACATAGTAGAAGATGATTGAGCAAGATATTCCACTATGTTATAGTTCTGAGCTGCTTGTGCCTGAGGGTTAAATGTTGATTTATGCACAACTCCCTTCTGTGGTTTTATTGTCAATTCTAGCGCAATACGTCGTGGAATATTTTCCGATGAAGTCGAAGTCGAAGGATTAGGTTGATCAGTGGCCTGATTATTCGATGACAATGGTGGATTTCCATAATCTCTATTTCTTGTTGACACCAAAACTTTGTTTTGTGGCTTTGTCATGGATAACATAAGTACTTGGGATGTGGAAGCATAGTCTGTCGCAACCAAATGTGTCTCTAGGTTTGGAAATGGATCAGTCAACACTGCAGATGTGTTAGAAGTCTTTAGAAGTTTAGAGACTTCTGAGTGGTGTGGACAATCTCTTGTAAAATGCTTGTCATTACATTTTAGACATGGATAACAAGGTTTTCTTGCCAAAGTAAAGGATTCAGATGATTTCTCTTGAGGGGAATTATCTTGTTTCTTCTTGTTTTTCCCCTTCTTCTTGCCTCCTAGTTGTTTTTTATTTTTGCCTTTTTCAGATGACACGGCATTGACTTCGGAAGCAAGAGTGTTTTCTGATGCATTGGTAGTTTGATTGGTAATGGCTAGAGTTTGACCAGATGGTCTTCTTTCCGTTTGCATGCTCGAAGAATCGATCACATCGTCACTGACATGAGAGTCCTTACTCAATTGTGGAGGAGGAGGAACACCGAAAGCTAGTTGGGGTGCATTGGGAATTTTGTTGTAGAGCATGCCAGATTGTGTGTAAATCAAATCCAAATATTGAGCACGAGCAATTACTTTCTCTTATGTGACAACTCCACCTTTCACCACATCCTCGGTGATTGATGGCAACAAGAACTTGATGAATCACTCAGCCAAAAGTTGATCAGGAACATATGTCTTAACCATTCGATGACGACGTCACCAATCATGAATATGATATGATATATGGGTAGCAGTAGTCTATTTATGTAACTGAAAGTGGGTCAAAAATCTGGTGGCTAAAGTCGTAAAGTTGTCGAAAGAAGCTCATGGTAACTCAATGTACCACTTCGCAGCCGGACCAGTAAGTGTTCTTTGGAAAAGATGGAGTCTAACTGATTCATCATTTAAGGATTTTGATGAACACCACAAATGAAAGTTCATGATATGATTTGATGGGTATTCTACAGGATTTCCATTGAATTTTGGAATGTCAGAAGGTAACTTATGCGGAATTACCAGTCACTAAGGTGCATATAAGATGCATATAAGATTGGATCATTAGTGAGTCGATTTAAATCTGGTAATTCTAGAGTTGCTACAAAAGGCAACTGTTGATTCAAGTCAGGTTGAGCATACCCAAGATCTGATGCAATTGCCTGAGCAATAGGTCTTTGCATACCAACATAGGGCATCTACATTAGGTAACCTTCATAAGATTTTTATTGAACAAATCTAGCATAAGGTGGTTGTTGATAACCAGGTTGAAATTTCAGTTTTCCATAACCTACAAAGCCTTGTTGACGAGGACCTTGGTAAGCTTGATATTGTCCAAACCCAGATTGAGCCTATTGGGCAGGTCCAAATTGGGGTTGGATTTGCTGGAATTAAGGTTGATGAAATTGGGGCTACCACAGTTGTTGAATCAACTGTTGTTGTTGTTAGTACAACTGTTGTTGATTTAATGGTTGTTGTTTCCCAACAATGAAAGGTTGGCCAGGTTGTGAATACACTATACCAGTGTAAGCCTGAGTCACTTTGCATAAAGGTATACTAACTTGAGGTTGTTGGACCCTGGACACAAGTGGTGTATAACATCTTGAGAAACTTGAACTTCTTGACCTGAAACTTGTGGTTGCGAGGTAGAAGGACCAGTTTGTACAGTTTGAGATACAACAATTTGAACTTATGATTGCGGTATAGTGGTAACAACAGGTGTAGTATGAATAACTGACACAGTTTTCATTGGTTGTGTTGGATACACAAGCCTTGGTTGAACTGGAATCGTTGGTTACCATTAACAAACTCGAATTCCAAGCTGACATGAATATTGCGGGATACTACCATATGATGGTCCTCCGGGATAAGGAGGGTAAGGTGAATAAGCATATTGCTCTCCATATGGTGGAAATCTAGTATGTAATGGATACATAGGTCTTTGTTGACTACATTACCCAGTTTGATATTGATATGCAGGATCAAACTGATGAGTTCTCGTTAAAGAAGAACCAGGTAGAATTCTGGTTGAGGACATGGGTGATGACCATGGTGTGGAAGCAACCCCCTTGGTTTTGATGTATCCGAGGTCTTCTATCTTGTTCAATCATTCACTCAAGTACGAGTATAACCATGTGAATATGTGATCTGAAGTAGAACATGGGAAGACACCGTCTGATTACCAACCAATGATGTAAGTTGTTAACAGACACAAGAGAAACACCGATAATGATAATGATTCTTAAGGTACTGCAGTACATTCTGCATGGTGTGAATGGGTGATTTGATGTCGAACAAAATACAAATTCTTTCGGTCGAAGGCCATTGATGTCATCCTATCACCGGAAACGAAAAATTGCCATTGATGCATGCAAGCCTCAAGGTACTGAAAGGGTGTTACTAAGTCAACTTCCTGGATAAGGTGCTGATGTCAACAAGAAGCGATTTGTTTCAGGAGGGATTTAATGTATCCCACATCAACGACACGAAACGAGTGTAGTGATTTTAGAGATGGAATTTGACTGACGACACAAAGCTCAGGAATGGAAGTCATGAAAATGAAGGTTTATCATATTGCAAAGGACGAATTTTGACTGAATGACTTCTCTTGAACATGTCGGTGACACTAAAATGAATTGGTGGCATTGACCAAAAACAAAGTGATGGATGGTATGATAGACCAATGGTATGATAACCATCAAGTTGATAACCCAACCCAAATAGTCACAGTGATGGAGTGAAAGTGTCATGTTCAAAAGAAACCTACTACCATAAAGTGGTTTTCCCTTTTTCCCATTTTCCCTAATCATTGTTGACCAGTACCTCTTTATTTTTATGAAGCTTGAGGAGGATAACATATGCTTTTTGTATAATTTCACCCTTCGGGTGAATCCATCACTATTTGATGTTTTAACGAGTCTAGCGAAGGTGAAACTTGGTCTTGTCTAGATGGACAAGTTTGTCGCTATTTGATGTTTTAGCGAGGTTAATGACAAATATAACTTGGTTATTTTCATGTTTAGAGAGTTAGAAAAGGGACAAAAAGAAAACTCCACAAGTTTTTTTCGTAGATTAATCTCTCAAGCCTGAAAAGGAATAAAACAACACAAGAGATATGTCAATTCCAAACCGTTAACAAGCTAAAAAGGACAAGCGCTCGACAACCTTTTCATGCTTAGAGAGTCTGAAAAGAGCTTAAAGAGGACTCCAAGGGGGTTCCTTTTTCATTTTGTAACTTCTGTTTGAACTGTGATAGGTTTTGGATTAACTTCTGTTTTAACTGATTCAAGTTCAGAAGTAATTTCTTGTTGAGCAACTTCAAGTTGAGAATCAACTTGTTGTTGAACAACTTCAATTACTGTTTCACTAGGATCAATGATAATGTCCTCAGGTAATTATGAAACTTCTTCTTTAGAAATGAATGTACCAGAAATAGTTGGAGTAACTGGAGTCTCAATACTTAACGAAATAGATGATTCATGTAATTCAAATGAATAACTAGGAGTTCTTGATGTACTTGACTCAGTTAAGCAAGACTGTTTTGACTGAATAGGTGTAGCTTCGGGTGGAAAAGGTGGTATACTTGCATTTCTCTGTGAACAATGGGGTAAGGGTTGATGTTCCTCCATGATTGTTGACTAGTTTTATTATTAAAAAAGAAATAAACAGAAAGGGGTAATCTAGGCAAAAGGTTTACCAAGCAACTGTCAATTGTAGAATACCTCCTGGTGAACCAAGAAATACGGGCAACCAATCTCCCCGAATGTTGTGTTTGGTGTATCACAATGTACAAGGCGGCCGACTTGGTTACTTAAGAATGGATAGAAACCTAGTGTTGTCCTCCCATATATACCCAAAGGTACATGGAGGCCCAATCTGTATAAGCGTTGTCTAATGCAAAACTGCACAGTGAGAGCATTCCCATATACTTTATGTACTGTAACACCACCCTATATACCCGAAGGGACGTGGACGAGCTACGATATACTTATGTACGTGTAATGAGGTATCACACTTGGGATGTATTGCAAACAAGTTAGCGACAGTTGCATTGCTTTATGACATCGGAACGCGTCTCTAGCCTAGAACCACTAAATGTTTTCTTTAATGACAATGCTCCATTAGGTAAATTGATGTTAATTTTAAGTTGATCTTGCATAGGGATTTCCTTTTCAAGTTCACCACGTGATGTATTCTGAAATTCCTAAGAATGCAACTATCATGATAAGCATTCCTTCCATTCAATTTAACAATGAATATCCTAGCTACTAGGGATACAGCAATCATATTTCTTTCGATCAAAGAGCAAAGAGCACAATCTAATGCAATTTCCCTACACTATTCCTATGAGCACACACAAAATTTTTCAGTGCAACATGCATGTATTTCTTTTTGATTTCCTTGATGTGAATGTGAATCAAAAAGGAAAATTATGCACATACAATCAATCAATCTTTAACAAGAACTAAGACTTGACGATAGTTCTGTTTCGAAGGAAAATAATACTTTTACGACACTTTCTTTTGAACAAATATTAATCAACTATATTCTATCTTTGACTATAGATCGATAATGACAAAGAAAACATTTAAGAAACATTAATCAATCAAGTCAAAGTAGGGCTAGAAAAGGAGATAAAAACTTGTTCTCTGAGACATGACATTCATTGATCAATCAGTTAGCTAACAAATAGAGAAAAATTGGCAAAAACCTCATTCCAGAGGTGGGAAACTGACCCTAGGAGGATCAGTGCAACCCTGAATGGGAGATAATGTGCTTCAGAGCACTGTCCCTAAGCCAGGGGTGCTCTGCAGTGCACTGTGTCCCTCACAAGCCTGCGCTGGTGACAGTGAGCCATTTCAAAAGGCAATTTGACACAGTTTTGACCAAAAATTCTATGCAAAAGAGTTGAAATACAATCAATGAACACAATTAGGGTCTGCAAGGATGTCCTAGGAGGTGGATAAGCTACTAGGAAATGTGATCTTCCCCAGTGGAGTCACCAATTTGTTTTGGAGAATTTGGTATCTATAGATAAATACTAATTCCCTAGATAAGTAGCCATATCTAGAAAAATAGTTTAAAGCACTTTAGCCTTTTCCTATAAGAAATAGATAAGACAAAGAAGATGAGAAGACCTACTTGTAGTCTCTCTTTCCTCTTGTATCCTTTTTATTGATCATGTCACTCCTTCCCGTACTTAACACACTTAAGAAGTACCTGTAAACACAAACAGAAGACAAAGAACCAATCAAAGAAAAAGATCTATTGAATACAAGTAAATGGAATCAAATTCATTTCACACATATAAGCAACATAAGACAATACAAACATATGGGAGAAAGGTTCAAATACTTTATTGAATAGAAGAAGGAATGACAACCATTGTGTCTGATTCAAAGTCATTCCTCCAGTTTGGATCCCATCCACATCACATCAAAAATATGACAAACTTGTAGTATTACAATACTTGCTTCAAATCCAATTCTCATAGCAACATTATCTCCTTACAATTCAGCATATTCCAGGCCCTGATCACTTAGATGAGTGGTCAATTTATAGGGATATGAAGGAGGTTTTGTCATAAACGGTGGTATTGAATGGCCTTCCATACTTAGAATTAGTTCCATGGAGGAAGGGATGAGAGGATAAGATGCATCTTAACTCATTCCTCATCCATTTTCGAGCTCATAGGAGTTGATAAGTGAGGGAACCTTCTAGATGACTCCACAAGATAAGAATATTCCCCAAACCCTGTGTTAATTTCACTCAAACTTGCCCAGTGCAGGTGAAAGGAAGCCTAAGTGCTCTGCAGAGCACCCTTGCATGGACTTAACTTCTCTGCAGCACACCCTTACATGGGCCTACTTGCGCTAGTCCTTCTAGAGGCTATTTTTGGATGTCTTCAGGTCATGAAACTGTCTAGGAAGGAGGCATTCAAAGGGGTGACTTGTTTAGGGCATGTAGCAACTGGAATTAGGGTTTGATGGGCCCTAAAACACTGATCTAGACAATGGGAGTGATGTGCCCAAATGGATCTATAACAAATAGGTGGAATACAAAGAGATAACCTTTCATTTTAGATTCTTGCATGGATCACTAAAATTCAACAAGTGATGTATATAAAAATATGTGCTTTTGGATAGTCAGATAGTTTTTAGAAGATTGAGTTGTTGTGAGACCAAGTTTGTGGATTGTCTGGAAAAGAAAGAAAGAGAAAGAAGAGAAGATGTGAAGTAGAATTGAGAAAGAGGAGGTAGAGCCAAAGTACAAAATACAGACAACAACCAGGTAAACCAACAAAATAAATTTGTAATCTTCTCAAGGGATTGTTGTCTCGTTTCAAGTACTATCCTAAAAAAGAGTAGCTTAGAGCATATAGAAGAGGGAGTAGGAACTACCCAACAAGTTGTAGCTTGTAAAGTAAAATCAAAGTAGAAACCTCTTGTAGGTAGAAGCATGAAAAAAATTGATGTCAATGGGAGTGGGTGCTTCCAGCAAGTTGTAGCATGAAAAATATAAGAGGGGTTGGAGCCTCCTATAGGTGGTGTCTGTTATACAGCAAAATGAACTCCTCATCAGCTCAGAGGAGAAAGACATGATGGCTGAAGCAATAGCCAAGATCACAAGCCTTGTTTCCACACTAATGTTGTCTATACACTGACAACATGCTTTATAAAGCTTCTCTGTAAGCATAAGGGAGTGTAAGTGACCCTACTAACTCTACTTGTTGGTTTGGGGACAGCGTTAGTGGATCCTAATGAGAATCTAAAGGTCAAAGGAGCGAATTGACTCATAAATATATAGATATTCCCTCCTAAATATACTCAAAAAAGCAAGGAAACATCTCATGTTTGACCTATTTGTGGGATTTCTAATCCTAATGAAGGAGGCAAATGGGAAAGAGCTCAAAAGCATGGCAACATCATTTCTTTTACCTAAAGAAACTCATGGAGGAACTTCGCAACCCTAACATAAATGCTACATAAGCAAAGCTAGGGCTATTGTGATGGAGGTTGGATCATTTTAAAGGATAGCTTACTTGATTGTCGAGCATAGTCTCAAATCTAATCTTAAGAAGTTGGTAAGAAGGGGGAGAGAGAGGGGAGCTATAGGGATAAGGGAAGGTTGATGCAACAGATGGTTGTAATCACTCTTCTGACATTAATATGAAACTGCAGTTGTACTGCCTACTCTGTGGTGTTGGTACTATCATTCATTTAGTTGTTTGTGCAATACCTTTTAGCATGAGTAGCTTAGTCATGTGTAACTAGATGTCTTTTATATATTCATGTATTAGTTATCAAGGTTGTATGTTTTGATTATGCCTATCTCTTCTATGTGCAGGACTTGATCTGGAGTCGGCTTAGGGGATTTCCACCTAGCTGCATTGTGCTCTCCAGCAAATCTACACAGAGGCTTGAGGTAATGAAACTATTTTTCTTTGATAGTTAGTTATTGTTTATGGACATGCATGTAACTTTGTGACGGATGTAGATAATCTTACAATCTGCCAAGGGTCCCAGGAAGACCCTTGAGGGTATTTCCATTCTCCATACACCATGCATTTTATCCTATAGCAAAATTGGCAACTCCACTGCGGACTATACTTTAGTTTCCGATTTACCCAGAAAGTTCCTAGTTTCCTTCTCCTTCTAGACCTTCCTGTACTTCTGCATTGCTTTTCTGACCCATCAGGACCTAGCAGCACTCTTCTTTCATATCAGCCCTAGATCTGATCCCAAAAGCCCTGTTTTGAAGTGTTTTCCCACACTAACACAAGTTAGCAGTGTAAACAGAGCTTTATAAAGCTCTATGTCTGCACAAACAGAGCATTAGTGCCTCCAATAACTCTCTATGGCCTCTAGCATAGAGCATTAGTGACCCAAATTTTGATATGCAGCAGTATTTGTGACCTCAAAGGGTTGGGAAACTTGCTTCTGGACTGATAAGGGATCTGTAGTTGTGTTTTGTTTGCAAGATCTATGTCTTGAAATAATTTTTTTTTAAGGAAATAACTTTTCTTCTTAAAAGTTTTTATTTTCATAAAGGAAAAATTCAAAATTTTTTATTCATTATTCTGCTTAGCTGGTTAATTTATGAATTATTTGGTTAGTAGTTATTAGAGAGAATTGAAAAATTTATGTCAGTTATGCTAGTGTTGTAATGAATAGGATGCATGGAACAAATATTGATGTATGAAAGACTGTCCCTTGTAGAATACAACTTATTTCATCGAATTGAAAATTTACAAGCACTGTATTTTGGATGGTTTTTTGAGTTAGAGTCCCACCACACATCATACATCAACACCCCTACCGATGACACTAAAAAATTACACTTAAAATCTACCTAAAATCAATCAATAACTCTTTCTAGAGAAAACAAACATAAGTTTAGGCTAGGATCTTGGGATAGGCTATGTGAGTAAATTGCCCAAGATCTGAAACCAAAACTAGTGTCATTAAAAGAGAGAAATCCTTCTGCACTCATATTACCGTGACCACTCCAGTCAAAGCAAAGCTAAATACGAGACAACATCAGACTGTAAATGAAGGTAGCCCACCTTCGCTTGCAACTCCTTTAGGTATTCTGTGTATTGGGGATCCCTTTAGGGATATCGGATCTGAGTTGAGAACTCAGATATCCTGCCCACACAACATATTGTCTGCGACTATTTCCCCCTCGGTGGTGTCTGTGATCTGAGGTATCCTTAGTGGCCATACTTTTAGGGACTTACACAAGGTGACTGGGGTGGGCTGCCTTGGTACCTAACATAGACGGACCTACTTTGTTTTCATTTTTTGGGAGGGTGCTTGTCTTCACGAGAGTACTTGGCCCCTCAATCTGAGGTTCAAGTGAAGCTCTAGAGTAACCTTAACTATACATTTGGTCAGCCCTCTATATTATTCATTGTGATACTGGGTTTCATCTCCAGTGATCAGTGCTTATCAAACAGGGTCATTTCCCTCTGTTTGCTAATTGATTCACTTAGTGTATTTTTTATTTTTAGGTGCCAAAGTGTGATCATTGAAAATTTAATAAACATCACAATATTCTGATAAAAATTATCAGTCACCATAGCTACATTCGACCCTCGTCGTCAATCTAGATGATTGTTAGGACTTCCTTCATTCATTATGGAAGATCCTTCGAGCTCCAGTGAACTAGATTCCCCATCTTCGGGAAATCACTCTTTGAGATCTCACACAAAATAAGTTTGGAAAACCGATGATTCAAGCTTACCAGAGGATTTCTTTATTGCAGGATTTCTTCCTCCATATAACCCTCCGATCACGAATCTGTGGACCCACTCTCGGTTTGCATTGCATTTGTACCTCCTTTGTCTTCAGTTGGAACACTTCCATCCATCCCATTGACAACTAACGGGTCGTGGGTCATTTTGGACACTTTTGGTCCCCCACCACTTCCCTAGTCGATAATCACTACCACACCTTTGATGGCAAACCCTGTTATCCCATTTGTCCTAGGTAAAAACCCTAGCATGACACCCTCTACGAGTGGAACCCAGCCTATTCCAGGTTCGACCCCTTTAGTGTCAAACTCTATACCTTCGACAAGTGCTACATAAAACTCTCCTTATAACGCTCAATATAGCACAATTAGTGCGGGTCCCTTCAACCAACAATATGGTTGGCGTCCATTATATAGTTATAACCCCCAGATTCAAGTATCTGGGGGCACTCCCAATATGCATATACCGGTAGGGAATGTAACAGTTCCCCCTTTGTTTTCAGGCATGCAAGGTTAGTCACTGATTGACATGAACACTCCTTATGCCAGTCAAGGAGATATGGTTAGTTCTGTGGTGGGCGGGAATCCTCAAGGAGATCCCAACCAATCCATGGGGGCACCCTACTCACAACCTCACATGATTTAAGGGGGCACTACTTATCCTAGGGGAAATTCTATACCCCAACATCAAAATCCCCATGGAAATCCACATTACAATGCCATACCCCAAGGCAACTACTATACCACGCAACCTGTGTACAATATTGGGAATCAAACAGTGGGAGGACCGCAAGGATCCTCAAGTCATATGTCATCGCCTTGGTCTGATTCATGGGCATCAAACACTTTTCCTTTCTTGGCAACATTGGATATACATGACTTGTACAAACTTACAAATGACCCCATCTATCATAACTTACTCTGGCCACCAATCCCACATAAAATACCGACAAACATCCCTAAGTTTGAAGGGAAACAAGGGGAGGATTTGGGTACCCATATCACAACCTATCATCTTTGGTGTGTTTCTAACTCCACAGTGGATGATAGTATCCAGTTACGTCTTTTTCCCCGCACCCTCACTAGAAACTAAGAAAAATGGTACAACAAGTTACCACGTGCATTAGTCAATACCTTTGATGCTCTAGTGATGGAATTCTTAAAGCAATTCCAGCTACCCATCCGCTATGAAACTAGGACGAAATTCCTCACTTCATTATGTTAGGATACCTCCACCCACATCTCTGATCATATACATGAATGGGGACGTAGGCGAAGGTTAGTCAAAGCTTCCCTCCCAAATTATCTCTTAGCAGATTGGTTCTGCAAGTCCCTTCTCCCCCAAATCACTAAAGATGTCGCCTTAGGTGGTGCAATCATAGAAGACCAATCCATATGTCGTGCCTAGCACTTAGATCTGATATATTCACAGTTTGGCACTCTTTACAACGTAATCCCCAATGCCCCTCATAACTCCAATGCTCCCACTACTTAGCAACCCAAGGTGCACGCCAATGGGATTATCAGCCCAACCTCCGGGACTACTGTAAAACAACTCAATGGTCACATTTGCCAGATGTTAGTGGACCCCTCTACCAAATCGACTGCTCTTCCTACCACTGTGATAAACTCTGTGCAGTCTACACAAAAACTCGGTGGTAAGAACAAGAAGAATAAGAAAAAGACCGCTCCTTTTGAGGAGCAGTCAACAAAGCAACAAAACCCAAAGCAAAAGGTTGTTGCGCCTCCTGATGATGGAAAGGATAAACCCGCCTGATTCCCTTGCAAAATCTGTGTTGACGATGACCTGACCTATCATTGTTTTCGTCTTCACGAATGCACAGAATTCATTGCTAAAAAGGATTTTGGTAGGACCCCTGCTGTCCTGAATAATCCTTTCCCCTCTCAGCAACAACAACACCTTATTGCAAACCAACCCCAACCCCCGCAAGGGGGCAATGGTGGTTCGCAACATCCTTCAACTGGTGAAGGACCCTTTACCATTTACACCTTTGAAATGGTAGATCTACAAACAAGAGCCAAATCTTATGGAGCTCCTATCGCTCATGCAGAGGAACCTTCCTCAAGTAAAAACCCACCGTCGCCTAACGATTTCCATATCGAAAGGCCGGTTACTGAATTTTTGATTCGCCCCCCTAAAGGGGCACTTCGACGCATAATGCACAATACATCTATACATGCCACCCAAAACTACAACATTGTAGAAGACTTGGTGCAAGCATCATTGGCTATGTCAGCACTCGAGGTATTACAAACATGTCTAGCACAAAGGAAATATTTTCTTTTGGCCATTGGTGGTATCGACCCATAGGATTCCATGCTTGCAATTTTCGACATGGAAAAGTGTAAATCTCCCCTTTCCCACTAGCATGCATTTTAGGTGCAAATATTTTCAAAAGTGTCATTGACAAAAGTGCTTCTACCTGCGTCATGTCGGCTTCATGTTGGCTTGCTTTGGGTTCTCCAACCCTAACCCCACCATCGAATTCCCTTAAAGCTTTCGACGGCCACACTTTCATCTCGAAAGGTTACCTAGCTAGCTACCCCATCACCTTGCATAGGAAAACAGTAACGATGGACATAGAAGTCGTAGATAAAAATCTCAACTATAATCTCTTGATGGGTCGCAGTTGGACGTATGCCATGATGGCTCTTGTGTCTACTATCTTTCACATCATCTTATTCCCATTGGATGGAAAGATAGTCACAGTGGACCAGCTGTCTTTCTACACCCCTAATTATTCCTCGTTACCAAGCGGCTGTATACCCCTAGTAGGTGGTGTACCTAACTCTTACGTCAGTATCAATACCAGTCTTCTAAAGGCTTCTTCCCTAATGAGTTGTTTCCCTCTTCAGCCACCCCAGGTTTCACAAAGGGTCAATAAGATTTCATACATTCCTCATGAACAAACCGATCCATGGATCCTACCAGCTCCTTCAGGCATTAACACATACAGAGAAAAATTGCTACTGTCACCAGCTGAATTGGCCTACCAAGCCATTCAATCTGCATCTGAATCTCCATTCATTTTGGTTACAACCAACGGTACCATTACCCCTTCCATAATTGCTCCTTCTTTTGATCCTCAATCAAGTCCTACCTGCGAACGAAGCTATTAGAGAAATCATGAGTTTAGAAGAACGACCTTGGGAGGACTCACACCATCGTGTTTCGATAGCTGATTCGAACATGATACCTCTTCAAATCCTATCACCTGACATACCAAAAATTGTTTCCTCACCATATACAACTATCCAAACTTTGGACGCAGAAGGAAACATGGGAAATATTTCAAAGACATTGCTTATCGATATTTCTGTCACGACAGGCATCGTGGAAAACATCCATATTGGAGCAGATTGCAATTCTGAGGAAATTGTAAGCTTCACCTGCCTTTTTAAGGAATTCCACGATGTATTCGCCTGGTCTTATGAGGAAATTCCCGACATAGATCCGTCTATTGTCAAGCATGAGATCAAGATTTACAACAATGCTAAACCTGTCCATCAAAGACTTCAACGGTCCATCCCTGCAAAACGGTAGCCATAAAAAATGAGGTGGAAAAGTTGTTACATGTTGGTTTCGTCTATCCTATTCCTTTAACAGAATGGGTTTCCAATCTGGTTCCTTTCGATAAGAAACAAGGAACCATCCGCGTATGTGTCGACTATTGAGACTTGAACGCCGCATGTCCTAAGGATAATTATCTGACACCATTCATCGACCAGATCATCGATGACTGCACCAGTTGTGAATCATTTTCATTCATGGATGGATTCTCATGTTACAACCAGATTGTTATAAAACCCAAAGACCAACACAAAACCACCTTTGTTTACCCATGGGGAATCTTTGCCTATCGAAAACTTCCATTCGGTTTAAAGAATGCTGGAGCAAATTTTCAAAGAGCCATGGACTATGCATTTCATGATATTAGGCATATCGTTCAAGCTTATTTGGATGACCTTCTAGCCCATTCCAATCAACGAACACAACACCTAAACCATTTAAGAGCCATCTTTTTAAAGTGTCAGTTTTATAACATACGTCTGCAACCGCATAAACGTGTTTTCTTCGTCAAGTCTAGATGCTTACTTGGATTCTTTGTCTCCAAGTACAGGATAAGGGTTGATCTCAAAGGTAAAGGAAATAACTCTATTGTCTGAACCACAATCCGTTCTACAGCTCCAACGTTTGCAAGGGAAAGCAAACTTTTTACCATGGTTCATCTTGAACTATGTTAAGTTAACGAAAGGCTTCATGCACCTACTTAAGAAGGGAGTGTCATATCTGTGGGATGATCAAGCTCAACGATCATTTGATGCCTCAAAAAAGGTGCTTATATCAGCCCCACTCCTTAGCGCTCCCAACTATGGCCATGACTTTCATCTATACCTAGAAATCTCACCATCCTCTCTAGGAATGGTCTTGGTTAAAATGCATGATGACCAGAGTGAACATGTGATCTATTATCTGTCAAAAGGCCTGGCTAGGCCCGAACTCAGATACTCACATGTGGAAAAGCTGTCATTGGGAGTTGTCTTTCCTGTCAATCGATTCCGACACTACATACTATTGTGACAGATCACTGTCATTGCCTTGGAGAATCCCATGAGACACATTTTGTCTCGTCAAGTAATTGGAGGAAAATATTCAAAATGGATCGTGATCCTCCAAAAATTTGATTTGGTTTTCACTGCTACCAAGGTGAAGAACTCCTTAGTCTTCATCAAACTTTTGTCGGATCTTCCCATTGTCAATCCTAACGAGATAGCCCACGATCCTCTTCCAGATGAAGCTCTCTATCTCATAGACACCACTAACCCTTGGTATGGAGACATTCTTGTCTACCTCTAAGCGCAATGGTTCCACCCCGAAATATCATCTGGTGACCGTCGTCGCATCCGTCACCAAGTGCGACACTATCTAGTGATTAACAATACATTATATTGTCACAGTGTGGATTCTATTCTTCGACGTTGCCTCACTCATGAAGAGGTGGAACACATTTTAAATGACTGCCATGCTGGGGCATGTGGAGACCATCTTTCTGGCATATCTACTGCATAGAAAATATTGCTCCTAGGCTATTACTGGCCGACCTTATTCAAAGATTGTGTCAAGGTCATCAGGAAATTCCATCATTGTCAAGTGTTCACAAAGAAAATAAGCGCTCCTCTAGCCATACTACACCTGGTTATCTCTATCGGCCCCTTTGCCAAATGGGGGATAGACTTCGTAACTTGCAATCACGTTTCCTCTGTTGGATACAACTATATCATTGTAGCTGTGGACTATTTCACGAAATGGGCCGAAGCCCTTCCCACCTACCAGGTCGATGGGGAAATTGTGACATTATCCCTGTTCAATCAAGTCATCTATCACTTTGGTGTACCCCACACGATCGTTACAAACCATGGGTCTCATTTTCAGAATCACGTGATGTTTGACTTAACATCACTGCTAGGTTTTCGTCAAGATCAATTATCCTCCTACTACCCCCCAACGTAATGGTCAAGTAGAGGTCGTCAATGGCGTCTTAAAAAACATGATGCGTAGGTTGGTAGGAAATCATAAAACCAACTAGCATCGCATGTTATATTCAGTGCTATGGGCATACTGGACTTCAGTAAATCCTGCCATGGGCTTTACACCTTTTCAACTAGCTTACAACCTGGAAGCAGTTTTACCAATTGAGTGTCAGATTCCTTCCCTACAAATAGTCGTTGAACTCTTGCCCGGAACTACTACCGAAGAAGAGCACCTGGCATACCTCAATCAACTGGATGAAACCCGTTGAGATGCCGAATTGGCACTCGAGGCCCACAAGCGCTAGGTAAAAGCCTAGTATGACAAAAAGGTCAAGCCTCGTTCTTACCAAGAGGGCAATCTTGTTTTTCTCTATGATAAAAAACGTGATCTCTTGGGGGCAGGAACACTTCAACCCTTATGGCTAGGTCCCTATGTTGTCAAGAAAGCCCTCTCAAAAGGGGCATATGAACTTTAGGACTGGGAGGGAGTCCCGCTCGCTAAGCCCAAAAATGGGCTCTATCTAAAAACATATTATGCCTAGTATTGCATTAGGCATGTGCTTTGTAATTTTATGTATTTATAAGTTTTGCTTCCTTTTTTGGTGTGATTGGATTGTTTGGTATTTATTGGAATATTTGTCTCATACATCCTTCTCGCAATGCAGATGTCTTCATTACCCTTAACATATGTAGGATTCGCGGATGGTGCCAATTGTTACACATGACATATTGCATTAACTGCTTGGGTCATCTTCACACTTGAGTCGGAACTGTTTTGTTCCAGAGGAGTCTTTCTTGGTACCACCACCAACAATATTGCAGAGTACATGTTCGTAATTTCACTTCTCACTGAAGTGTCATCAAGGGACATCTCCAATCTGGTGGTCAGGTTAGACTCTCAGCTAGTTATGCAATTGACAAATTGCTATCACATTCGTAATCCAACCTTGTTACGTCATTATTTAAGGGCACAACTCTTGGAACATCAATTCGAAGTTATCACATATGAACACATTCCTAGAGAATTTAATACAGTGGTTGATTCAATGGAAAAATATGTATTAGATTGGAATTTGTCTCGTTCACTATAGAAGCATGCATGAAAAGTAAAAATTTATAGAGTTAAAAATTTTACAAAAACATTTAAAAAAAATTTACGTCATCAAAATACCAAAATCTCTATATATATATATGGATAGAATCCAGTCTTTTACATCGAAATATTCCAAAACTTGGATGTTTTAAGTACAAAATGGCTACTAAGCCTAGCTACAAACACCCATTGGCTATGTCAAAACACCTGCTAAGAAGATCCTACTACTCCTGAAATGCTAAAACTGCTCTAGCTATCTTTCGAAGAGGAACCAGAAACCGCTCAGGTACACTGACTGTGTGTCGCTGCATATGAGCGAGAATCTCCCTCATAGGAAGGGGGGCACACCCATGCTCAAGCCCTCCAAGTTCTTCAGAACCTCGCGAAGACTGTTAGCATCACCCCCTCAACAGGTAGTTGGCCTCCTTGTCTCATATGGCAGGGTTTGCCTATAGGTCGTAATGGCACCACATCTATGGTAAGCATAAAGCTTCATTTCAGTACTTGTTCACCCATAAAAACATCACATAAACATTCAAAAGCTAAAAAATACTTAAAGTACTATAAAAAATCATTCTCTCTTGAGGACCCTAGTTGGTCCCAGGCAGCAGCATCAAGTCAGGGTCGCTGGTGAAGTCCATGCCCTCATAGGCATAGTCGTCAATCATCACGATCTGGCCTCAAAGCCATTGGAATAAATCTTCCTCGAAGAAGTGTTGGATTGGTCCTCCTCCTATTCGAGGATTGAGTGATGACCATCGCCCTTGTCTCGGCTCCCTCGGATCAAAGGGACCTAAGCTCATCCTTGGGTGCATAGCAGTCACTCTGTCAAGAATGAATGACACTATGAGCGTACCATACCCAAAACTTTGTTGGGTTTGAGTCTTGCATGCAATTAACATTGCGTTCAACTAGTGAAGCATTGCTTCACACCAGTTGAACATCTGCGGCTGGACACAGTCAACTGCAAGTAACAGTTGGGCCTTTGTTGCAATATGGGGACTCTTTGACCTCGTCAACCCCACAATCAACCATAAAATGGCCCTCATAGACCAGGACCTAACCCTCTCTATGGTGACTATGTTGATGACAAGTCCGCTCTTAGGGATGCAGTAGAATTGCACCAGCTCTAGGGTAGATCGAGGATCAGGCCTACCCCCGGTGAGTTTTTCTTGTGCTGCACAGCACAACAAATGAGGGTGGGGGTGGGGGGAGTTAATGTGCAATGCACATTAACTCCCCCCACCCCCACCCCTACCCTCATATGAGTTAAAAAGTAAATGTCATCCCAGTCAATGGTCAGCTCATGATCTACAATCCTGAACACCTACTCATGTTCATCCCATCGCTGGATAATCCATCTCAATAAATCCTCCTACCCTTTCATTAGCTCCAACTTTGCATACTTCAGTAAACCGCAGAGGTGAAATGCAAGTATGCATGTTGGATCATTTGCATCAGAAATTTCTGGCTATCATGGGCTCGTTCTCTCCATAGACTAGTCATTATGGCATGAAACCTGTGCAAAATAACCCAAAAATCATGCAAAATGGGGCAATACAACTTCTAGAATCACTGCATGGGGTTTTAAACTTCGCCCTCAAGCTATAATTCCCCCTCCAAAGGTACACAGGGAGGATTAACACCCTCTAGCAGGTCGTACAGGGCGTTTAATGCTCCCTACGGGCCAACCAGTGGGTGTTAATGCACAATCACTGCTTTAGGGAACCCCAGATCTGCAAGAATCCACCTCTGAAAATGATAAGAAAAGTTAAGAAATACATAGAGCAAGTTTTTGGCCTCTACCTGGGACTGACAACATGTCGAATGGTTGTCTGGATGTGTTGTAATGGTCCGCGGAAAATTTGCTCCTCTTTAGCTCCAAAATGCTCTCACGGTTCTCAAATAGTGAAAATGATGAATGTGAAACCTCAAAGAACTTCTTTATATTTATTTTTGGAGACATGATTTTTTAAATCATTAAAGAGGAAGTAGTCCATTCCCCATGATTTTTTTATCATGCATGACCCCATATGGATAGGAGTTGCTGCTTTTTTATACTTTTTTCTGCTTTTGATGAAAGTACTTTCAGGAATGAAAAGCAAAAATCACTGCATGCAATTCTCAATGAACGCTTTTCTTTTATGGGATATTTTCTTGCTCTAAAAACTGAAAAATCCCCAAGTTTGTCATCATTGGACTCGTTAAACGCATACAACGATGGTTCGAGCAACTCTTTTTCGCTCTTTGCTAGCTCATCAAACTGAAAAAGATCATTAGAGCATTCTTTTTAGGCGCTTTTTTTCTTTCTCATAAAACTAAAAAAATCTCAAGTTTTTTCTTTAAGCTCATTAAAATCTTATAAAGATGACCTGAGCATTCTTTTAGGTACTTTTCTTGCTTGTTAAACTGAAAAATCCCGATTTTTTGTCACCGGGCTTGTTAAAAATCTACGGCAGTAACAAGAGCACTTGATTTTTTGGGACCATTTCTTGCTCTTAAATCAAAAAATCCTCGAGTTTTTCCCTTCTTCGGGCTTGTTAAATCTATTAAGAAGGAATGAGCAGTTCTTTTACATTTTTTTCTCACTAAACTGAAAAAGATATCTTGATTTTTTTTCATTTGACTCGTTAAAATTTGATGAAGGTATTGAGTTTGTCATCATGTGACTCATTAAAAATTCATGACGAAGATCGAGTTTAGTCCGCCTCCTCATACTCAATAGATTAACTCATGGAAAAGTAACCGATCTGGGTATACTATTAAACTTTTGTCACGCCCAGCTAACAACTATGACAAAGGGACCACCTTGGAGTCGTTCTTTACGATCTTTTCAGACTCTCTAAATATGAAAAGACCACCAAGTTGTCTAGTCTGGACTCATTAAATTACACAGACCAAGTATAGAGTCGCTCTTTTTACGATCCTTTTCAGACTCTTAAAACATGAAAAGATCGACGAGTTTGCCTGTGTGAACTCATTAAACTAATCAGATAGGGCATAGAGTCGCTCTTTCTACGATCCTTTTAAGACTCTTAAAACATGAAAAGATCGATGAGTTTTCCTATTTGGACTCATTAAACTAATCAGATAGGGCATAGAGTCGCTCTTTTTGCGGTCCTTTTCAGACTCTTAAAATATGAAAAGATCGACGAGTTTACCCGTCTAGACTCACTAAACTAATCAAACGGGGAAAGTAGACAATATAACTACATTCAGTATTAGAAAGCATGGTTTGGTAGCAGTCATTCCCTTGAACATGGCACTACCTCAGATAAACCTTCCTTGTGATGGCCTCTCAATATGAATCCTACCATCCTATGAGTTTAGCCTAAACACCCCGATGTTCTTGCATCTATGTATCCTAACACTCTTTGGTGTTTCATGAGTCTTGTGTTGCATGGTTAAAACTGTTGTCATGCCTTCTATTGTTCAAGGGTTAACCTTTTGTTTCCTCCATCAACCCATCAAGCATATCCTTTCATCATGCCCTCCGTCGTTTTGACCCAATGCTCAAAGATTCCCAAAAAAAAAAATCATTCTTGTCCCATTTCGTGTCGATTGATGTAGGACACATTATTTCCTACCTTTCAACAGGTATCTTCCTATCGACTTCAACACTCTATCTAGGAAGACAACCCATAAACACATTCAATGCCTTGGTACTTGCAATCATTAGTGGTAGGTCACCTTGTGTTTGATCAGGGGTTCTCATTATTGGCTCCTGGTTAAGCTATTCTACGAGTGTTCGACGACAAAAACATTTTTCACACTCGCTAGATTGTACTATGCATCTTGGAGACCATCACCATTATTGGTGGCCTTCCTCGCGTCTGTTAACGGTCACCATTATTGACTGATAATCAGACAATTTCGTGCATGTTCGACATCAACACATATATTCACATGTATCGATCTATGTTGTTCGGTGAAGCGTTAATCAAGACCTTAGGTAGAGGCTTGCATCACTCAGCCTTGTTTCCTCTCCCAAGTTGCGTATATTGTTTTTTGGAGACAACTCATCAGAATGATCCCATTATGACACTGGATCTGCATTATTCTTATCGGCGGCCAGCATCGTCATATCTCTTTTTATGAGAAAATCACTCTGACATAGCTACTTAGCATGGGAATGCCCGACTCGAGACATGATTTTAGTTTTTATATATATATATGTGTGTGTGTGTGTGTGTGTGTGTGTGTGTGTGTTTGTTGTATCAGGTTTCCCGTACTGCCCAAAGCTTTTATCCTCTCTCTTTTTGTCGAAGAAGGAAAATTATAGTTAAGTAAAGTATTTCGGCCATCATTGCAGCCTCTGATCTCACACTTTAGGGGGCATCTGTTATACAACAAAATGACCTCCTCATCAGCTCAGAGGAGAAAGACATGATGGCTGAAGCAATAGCCAAGATCACAGGCCTTGTTTCCACACTAACGTTGTCTATACACTGAAAACATGCTTTATAAAGCTTCTCTTTAGCCTAAGGGAGCGTTAGTGACCCTACTAACTCTACTTGTTGGTTCGGGGGCAACGTTAGTGGATCCTAATGAGAATCTAAAGGTCAAAGGAGCGAATTAACTCATAAATATCTAGATATTCCCTCCTAAATATACTCAAAAAAGCAAGGAAACATCTCAAGTTCGACCTATTTGTGGGATTTCTAATCCTAATGAAGGAGGCAAATGGGAAAGAGCTCAAAAGAATGGCAACATCATTGCTTTTACCTAAAGAAACTCATGGAGGAACTTGGCAACCCTAACTTGAATGCTACATAAGCAAAGCTAGGGCTATTGTGATGGAGGTTAGATCATTTTAAAGGATAGCTTACTTGATTGTCAAGCATAGTCTCAAATCTAAGCATAAGAAGTTGGTAAGAAGGGAGAAAGAGAGAGGAGATGGAGGGGTAAGGGAAGGCTGATGCAATAGATGGTTGTAATCACTCTTCCGACATTAATATAGAACTGCAGTTGTACTATCTACTCTCTGGTGTTGGTACTATCATTCATTTAGTTGTTTGTCTAATACCTTTTAGCATGAGTAGCTTAGTCATGTGTAACTAGATGTCTTTTATATATTCATATATTAGTTATCAAGGTTGTATGTTGTGATTATGCTTGTCTCTGCTATGTGCAAGACTTGATCTGGAACTGGCTCAGGGGACTTCCACCTAGCTGCATTGTGCTGTCCAGCAAATCTACACGGAGGCTTGAGGTAATGAATCTGTTTTGCTTTGATAGTTAGTTATTGATTATGGACATGCATGTAACTTTGTGATGACTGTAGATAATCTTACAGTCTACTAAGGGTCCCGGGAAGACCCTTGAGGGCATCTCCATTATCCATACACCGTGCATTTTATCCTATAGCAATTCCTACAAAAGATTATGTAAAAAGGGATTAGGTGCTTGCTTTACTTCACAACCACAAATTCATGGTTCTTCCCTTTATGGGTTTCCACTTATATCTAGTGTCTACATATGTTTCCATCATTCGTTGTTTCTTATGTTGTGGTTTAATTTTTCTTATATGTTAAATATGTTATTCATATGATGTACTACTACTCATCTCATAGTTCAAATAACTATTGAAAAGAAAAGTAAAAATTGTAAATTGATTACCATAGATGCATTAAATCGATTCACCTCCCCTATTAGTATGGTCATGTTTCCAACTATTGGTATCAGAGTAGGTTACTTCTATATCAGCCTAACAACTAGAAGGTATAGTTGGTTTAATTATGGATTATCAAAGTATTCATGTGCTTAGTGCTATTAGCTTTCAGGAATCGGGAGAGGAGGTAAAGTCTAAATTGATAGCTTATGGATTTGATGTTTGGAAGCTAGTATGTGATTATAGAGTAAAGATTCCCCCTTAAAGTAAGAATAATAGTGGAATGCCAAGGATAAATGTACAATTCACAACAAACCTCAAAATATAGATTGTGAGATGATAATAGGTCTCAAATATGCAAAATAAATATGGGACAGGTTGCAGGTCATGCATGAAAGAGATGCCAGTAAAAGAAAAAGGACTCTCAGAAAGAATTTGTTTAGCCAAATGAGACTTGTTCTACTAGTGTGAAAGTACTTAATTGTCACGAGGATAAGTTAGTTGAAGACCAAGCCAATCTTGACTTAGCCTTGTTTGAAATAGAAAGACTTACAAGTGAAAACATAGATCAAAATAAATTGTTATAGATATGTAATGAGAAAGAGCATGATTTCAAAGAAGAAATCATTAGATTGAGGACACAATTGGAAGAAGTGAGAAGAGTTGAAGAGGTAATCAACAACCAACTGAAGGAAAGAGATAAACAATGTGAAATATTAGAATTAGAGGTTGTCTTCATGAGAAATAATTCAGAAAATAGTAAGAGCTCAAAGGTAGCCACAGAAGATAATAAAGCAACACCAAAAAGGCCTGCAGGAGAATATTCCATCAACATGATTAGCAAATAAGAAAGCAAGAACAAGCATCAAAACTAGTAGCTGAGCAATGAGACTAAGAAAGTGTATTTTGAAAAATGCAATTTACACCTAGAGACGAGTTTAGGAAACCTGTAAGATTCCAAAGGATGGATAACCATTCCTTTGCTCCCCTATTGGAAGATGTCAATTGCTTCAATTGCCATAAACATGTGCATATAACAGTTGAATGAACAACTAAATCGAGGTTTATCAACAGAAGATGCAACAAAAATGCAAGTTCCCTCAAGCAAGCAATCAATGAAGAACTTTACAAGAAGCTCAGGATATATTTGGTGATGTTGATGAACTTTAATCTCATCAAAAGCAAGGTTTGAGAGAAAAGGCATGGATGGTATAAGAGTAGATGATGAAGGTTTCAAGAGGCTCGAGGATGATTTTGAGCCAAGTGTTTTGGAAAAAAAAAAATATGACAACAAAGGATGATCAAATCCCTGAAACTAATGTGCCAAACTGGTTTCAATTTTATGAAGAAATTATGTGCTCTTGGAATCAATCTGGCATAATAGTGGTACAACAGTTGATAACCTGCCCTATAATGAATATGAGGTTACAAATAAGATGAGTTAGCATGTGAACCTGTGGTATCAATTATAAGAGAAGGAGGAATCTCAAACATATGCAATATGTTATTTGTTGATGTCATACTAGAGAAGTTATCGTATAGAAAGTCACAAGTTAGAAGACAAGAGATTACGAGTCTAAATGTTACAAAGCCTACATTATAGAGTTTGGAGGATGGTTTCTACGTTTCAAAGGTGGATGATTGCATAGTCTTCTTGATCACCTATGGCCATGGAAATGTTGATCAGTTTCATCCAAACATAGATAGGAATCGATGGATGTAATAGAGTTTCAATTGGATTGGCGGAATTGAGATCATGGAAGATATACGTTACAGTGCAATATGAAAAAATATAAAGCATTACATCTAGTAGACTTGCAGAACATTACACAATTTTGTGTGGAATGTTAGCAGGATATATAAAGAGATTGCAGAGCTTTTGTTATGATACATAGGAATAGAGTGCAGATACTAGAATAGTTATGTTAGTCTATGTTATTATAGTTAGTGAATATGAAGAACTCATTAGAACAAAAAATTCTTTGCTAGAGAGATAATTTTGGTGCAGCTACTCAAATGTCTTAGACATTAGCAGAGATTTATGGCATTTGTGGAGTGAATATTGCTCGATGTATGGGGAATACTGCTCTATTTTAACATGCCAAATAATATTGCTTGATTTTAAGATGCCAAAGAATATGTGTGGGGTGAATATTGCTCAACGTTAACATGCCAAATAATATTTCTCGATGTATGGCATCTGTGGACAATGTGATGATGGAAAAGTTATAAACTACCCCTATTTTGTACTAGTTGTGAAGACTATACAACAAGGCACTCCTTTGCATGTTGATTGTCCTGCATACCTATAGAAAATATAATCTATTTTGTGAACTACCTATGAAAGTATATAAAACTTTTATTCTTGTATTCAAGGATAAGGAAATATATGTCCAAGAACATTGTTGTTTCAGTCATCTGTATTGCAAGCACAATCAAAGAAAAATGGTGAAGACTTAGGTATAAAAATAAGTGACTAATCTTTCGAACTTGAAGGCAACCACCATTCAGTGTCCAACACCAATGTTTCTAAGACTTCATATTCTTGTCATGTAATTCATAGGAACAAATGGTTGGGTTGCACTTCAATTCAAAGGTGTTTCCTTGTCAGAGGATAAATTACGTGAAAGTTGTTTAGAGGTTGTCATCATGATGTGTAGCTTATATTATAAATGAAAACTTGTGCCTAGATATTTAAGTGAATACAATATTCTTTATCAAGATGGCCATTTGTATTATTGATGTTTCTCAGTCTGTAGACCTTGATCATCCACACGCATTAGACTTTATGTGTGAGGACTGCCTTCATGTCTCTAATTTATTTGAGAAAATTGGAGTAGAAGTTATGGTTTTACGTGACCTTTTTTATCTTATGGTTGAACCATCTATTATGGATGAAGATATCGATGATTATATTAAAAAGATGCGATAGAAAATGTAGAATAGGGGTATGCATTCCTCTACAACTGATGAAATTCCCAAAGTTATTTTTGTTTAGTCCTTCATCTTGAGAAAAATAGATCAAGTACAATATTTTGAAAAGGATATAGGTCAGATTACCAGTGGAAATAATACTAAAAAAATATACTATCAATACTCTTGCAAAAAAGGTGAGTGGGAAATTGACATCTTTGAAGGGTCTCAAGGCTTGGTTGAGGGAGATTCACGGATACCTAGATCTAGTAGCTGATGGAAGGCTTCCACTTAACCATGAAATTATATACAATCTCTAGGGATACTTGGATCTAGTAGCTGATGGAAGGCTTCCACTTAACCATGAAATTATATACAATCTTTAGTATGTATTCAATCTATTGCCCAAATTTAATGTTAATGAGTTAGTGAAGGCTTTTACAGCGAAAAAAAATTGACATGATGTTGGTAATCTATCTTTCCTCTCTTATTCGAAGTGTCATTTCCATTCATAATCTCATTAAAAACAAAATTATAAACAAGGAACATTAGAAAGTTGCAGATGCTTCATCCTCACCCATAATAGTTGCAACAGAGAGTTAAGTAGATGCTTTGTCTTCCACGGTAGTAAGAAAGATTGTAGTTGGATTATTTTCAAAGGTTATCTTTTGCAACTCAAAATATTGGAGCTTCTATGAAATTTTTTGTGGTAGTGGAGAAATCACATTTCATCAACGCGCAAATGGAGAAAACTCCATAAAAACCATCCAATTATGCCATTTGAACCATGCAATTTGAACCATGAATGTGTTTCTTGACAATATTATATCTATTATAGAGTTGGTGATGTCACAAATTGGTTCCATGAATGTTCAATCTTCTATCATGCGTGTCTTCTATATAGGACCTGAAAAAATTTCTTTATCATATATGGAGCTACGTACAACAATGGTTTCCCTATTTGCGCAAATAATGAAGTTTGTGGTCTTAAAAAAGTTCTCTCCTTATTTATTGGCATTGTCCCTTTTTCCATTAATGTCAAAGGGGGAGGTTAGGAGCAATAAGAAGAAATGATTCTTAAGAAGAAATAAGGAGGAACGATTCTCAAGAAAAAAAGTAGGAGGACTAAATCAGTGTTCTCATCAATGCGAAAGGGGGAGATTGTTGGTGAAGTTCTCATTGATAGCAAAGGTTGTTGAATGAACCTTCTTGTGTTGATCATTGTGTAATATGAAGCAATTTCTTGTAAGCGTCCACATAAATTTTAAGGTTTAAAAGATGAAACTATGTCAAAGAGAACATTGTTCACCCAATTTAATGTCTACTTAGATGTTCATTTAGTATTAGAGGTATTCATCATTGATATTGTTGAATATGTATTATTGTTCCTATGTATGTATTGTTTCTCATGTAAATCCATTGATAATGTAATTTTTTGAGTGAGTATGAAGCTTGTTAGAAGTAAGGTCTTGCAACAAGTGCAAACATAGTGATGTAAATGCTTACAAATGCTGGGATGCAAATACTTGCAAATATTGTGATGTAAATGCTTGAGGTTAACGTATTTCTAGTGTGTCTTGAAAGATATGCTTGTTAGAGTATTGGAGTGTTTAGTTGCTACTAATATTGTTCATATATTGCTAGTCAAAGATGAGTGAGGCATATTGGTGTTCTTGAAAGAAATGGCAAGAAAAACCATAATGAAATAGAAAATACACATTTGTTCAATGAGAAGACCACATATATATGTGTATGCATCCTACAATGTGCAAAAAGAAATATACATTGTTTTGGCTTATGCAATCATTACAATTAGCTGATGTTACTCTTTTGAATAATATTTGGTGGACCTTGATTTTTTTTCTCTTGTAAGCTTGGTAGGACCTTTTCATTCATTCATTTTCAAAAAGCATATTACATCCATGAGAGGTGTTCAATGGCCTCAACCTACCCATTGGGAAACCAAGTCTGTTGGCCATCGAACCACATTGTATGCCATCCAAAATCTAAATAAATTAAGTCTGTCAAGCAAAGCTTTATATGACTGAGTGTTTGTAAACCGATTTTCACCTAACAAACTATAATAACTACTGCTAACCAACATATACATCAGAAAATTAAAAAAAATATGGATTTGCTACATTGAAACTAACAACTAATCATCAAAGGACTCCATAGGAGTTGGGTCCTTAGCACTAGATCCTCATAATTTCGATTGAGGGAGGCACAAAATGTGCTTCTCAATAAGGTCAAGGTGAACATTCTGTTGTTGGATTTGAAATTGGACAAGTTGAGATTCTTTCTGATTTTTCTGGAAACCTAGATTAGATTTGACAAAACCTGTAGAGCGGTCATAATAGCTCTGGCCACAATACTTTTCATCATCTAGTCCAGATGAAAAATTTGTTTATACTGGGTGGTATGATAATGAGTGTGTTCAAGTTCTAGAACTAGGACTCACCAGTCTTATAACTACACTTCAACTTCTTCCCTATGATTGAGTTATGCTTCCCATGTCAAAATCATTTGTTTTATGTGGGTCGGGGTCCTTGTATTATATTCTTGGGCCGCCCCATTGATGGTCTAAGCATCTAACTTGTGGCTACTTTTCTAAGGTGGTTGAGTGGAGGAAGAACCCTAACCACCTCGATTCCCCGACATCTGCTTTGACCCCAACCCCTATTTCTAGAAGAACCGACACTAGGGTAGGGAAAATCCATTTGAAATAGAAACCAATCAATCAAATTACAAACTTTCAACCGAACAGGTTGAGCCACAGGCCAGGACTAGGTCATCTACTCACAGGATAGGTGGCTACACAAGTTTTTAAAACTTGACACAATTACATAAAATAAGAGAAAGAAACAGACTGTGTTAGGCCCAAGCCTTACTTATACACTAAGAGTCAAAAAGGGTGGCCATCGATGCCACTCTATTATAATAAGAATCACTTTGTGCTCAATTGGGCTAGCAGATAGAGAGAATCCAGAGAGAGTTTGTCGCCTCAAAAGGGAGGTTCCATAGACCAGCTCCCTTTGTCGAATACCATTGAAAACCACACCATAACCATAAAAAGGTAGAGAAGAAGATTTAAAGGACATTCCCTTGCTGAGGGCCAAGAAATTACGAAAATATTGATTACCATTAGGCGGACAATCCTTCAACAGAAGACGAATAACCCAATATTTTCCATACATTCCCATTCGAAGCAATAGAATAACAAAGAAAACAGACACCGGCATAGAAACAACAGACACAACATAAAACGAAACCACATAAACTTTCCCACTTTTCGTGAAACCAATTCCTTTTCTTACAACATTCAATTTGCAGAGATTGTCAACAAACTACGGTTGAGGAGGGGAGAAAAGGAAAAAAACATATCCAACCACGCATGCCATGGACCAGAGGTTGGTCATGCCTCGAGAGACGAACTTCCTGACCGTTCTTGCAGACAGAGGATTGAAAGCCAAGAGTTTGTGCTTACCTCCAGGAATCGAGCTCCAAAACAGGAAAATTGCATGAGTGGGACTCCACGCCCTCCTCGCCTAGAGTTTAAGAGCCATGCAGCTCGTTGCTTCAACATTAAACCTTCCAATGCGCTCTGTCACCCCACTATCTTGATCGTACATGTGAGGGCAAGGGTCGAACTGCCATCCAACCCTGTCACCAATCTTTTCATGCATGACGAAAATATTGAGAGGGACGATGACCTGTATCACACCTCAATCAGGGGGTGGACCATTAATTTTGCTTTGATATTCAAAATCTTAAAAATGTGCAAGGAATATGTGAAATACAAAGAGACAACCTTTCATTTCAGATTCCTACATGGAACACTAATAATCAACAAGTCGTGTTTATAAATATATGTGCTTTTAGATGGAAGGATAGTTTTTTTGAAGATTGAGTTGTTGTGAGACCAAGTTTGTGGATTTCCCAGTAAAGAAAGAAAGAGAAAGAAGAGCATGTGTGAAGCAAAATTGAGGAAGAGGAGGTTGAGACAAAGTACATAACAAAGATAAAGAGTAGGTTAACTAGAAAAATAAACTTGTAATCTTATTAGGGGATTGTTGTCTCCTTTTCAGTAGTAGCCTAAAAAAGAGCAAGCTAGAGCTTGTAGAAGGAGTAGGAGTTTCCTAGCAAGCTGTAGGTTACAAAAGAAAATCGAGGTAGAAGCCTCATGTAGGTAGACGCCTGCAGAAAATTGATGTAAGTGAGAGTGGGTGCTTCCAACAAGTTGTAGCTCACAAGATAGAAAAGAGGTTGGAGCCTCCTGTAGGTGAGTGCCTACAAAAGATGATGTAAAAAGGGAGTGGGAGTTTACTTTATATCACAACAACAAATTCGTGGTTTTTCCATGTGCTGCGCTTATTGCCTAGTTTCTTATGCTATAGTTTAATGTTGATTATATGTTAAATTTTCTATGGTTTAATATTGCTTATATGTTAAACTTTCTATTCATATGTTATAATAATAAATATAATAATATAGCCATTTATTTTAATTACTGAAAAATTAATTAGAAGAAAACAATAATTTAGATTACTAAAATTAAAAATTATTAATTAATTCAATATTAAATCTATTTTACATTACAATATTCATTAGGTTAAAATTTAGGAAGTGTTTTTGTTTTGCAAATCACGCAACAAAATATGGCCTGTAATTGTTTGCAAAAACAAAGAAATAGTAATAATTTCTAGTATTATTTCATAAAACTGAATTGTTTTTAACATTAGATATTTTTTGAGTTAAGACTTCTGTTCCATAATAATTTTAATAGCATCTTTTGGAAAAAATCACATAAGAGATATTGGTGCTAACTTCGGGTTAGCGAGCAAGAGCTAGTTTGACTAAGGGCATAAATAAGTCAAAGCTTTGACCAAAAAAGGTAAGGGAATCTAATTAAATAATTAATTTTGTTGATAAAAAGATATTATAATATGTTGATTTAATAAAATAATTAAATTTTTATTAAAAATTTATAACCCCTTATCACCCTATTAATGAATATTATTATATATAATATTCTAAAATATTATATTATGGTTTAAACCTATTCAAATCCCCTTCCAAGCTTTTTGAGCATAGGAATAAAATCTTAAATCAAATAATAATTTGTTTCTTTAGGTCGGATAGACAATGTTTGGTCTCGGTGGACGTTAACCACCATCATCATCATCATAATAATATTTATTAATAGGGTGATAAGGGTTAAAAAAGTTTAATAAAAATTAATTATTTTTATTAAATCAACATATTATAATATTATTTTATCAAAAATAATTATTTAATTAGATTCCCTTACTTTTTTTGGTCAAAGCCCTGATTTATTTATGCCCTTAGTCAAACTAGCCGTGGTTAGTTAGCAACTCTCTACATCTATTTATTACATTGCCTGGTTCCTTGTCTTGTCCTAAAGAGTTCGAAATGCGTCCACGAGAATATCTCTTATGTGATTTTTCGGAAAAATGTTGTTAAAATTACATATTTTTTCAATGTTTCCCATGCTTAATTGGCAATGATCTTTATGCCAAAAACATATTATTTAATAGAAACTTTAATGGCAATACTATCAAATTAAATGTAAATGCAAGTTAAGCTTTACAATATTAAGTAACAAGTTTAGAAAATAAAAATGATTTCTGTTTATATGTACTTTGGGTGGGCAAGCTTAATTGTAATAGAGTTCAATTGTAATAGTTTTTACAGTTTTTTAATTTAATAAAGAAATTGCATAATTATGATGGAGAATGTTAGTCAATGTTATAGAGTTTAAATTTTATGAAAAATAATTATAAATTTAATAAATAAATAAATATTATTTATGTTATTGCTATAGCTAATGTATTATTAAAAAAGAATATATTATTTAGTTAAAGTGTAAATAGAAAAAATAATTATCACTTTATTTTTAATTAAATTTAATTTTAATTTTAATAAAAATGATGAAAAAAACTTCTATCTTTATTTTATTTTTTTTTCAATTTAATTTTAAAAAATAAAACATAAATACCATATGAAGAAAAATGGAAACAAAATTATTAAAAAAAAGGAATATAATTATCGCTGCCCTTCACCATAGACGTTATCATTGACACAATGAACATTCAAATGATAACCTCATAGCGTGTCGAGTGGTGTATTATACTGTATCATGAAGTAATCAACTTTCGAAAACAAACCAATAGTCATATATTTGCCTGGTAAAGAGATTATTATGTTGAAAGCGTGTTCTATATTAAAATAGATCTAGTGAAATTTCAAAATTTTAAATTATAAATCATCAAAATTTAATAATCTAAAATACTTTTATCTAATATATAATTTAATAAATAATATATAAATATAATAAATAATTTGAATTATTTTAATATATTTTTATATAATCAAATCAATTTTGACTAACCATTGATACAACATACATATATGTCAAATAGTGGAGACTTTAAAGAGTTATGAGCAGGGTTGGAATTTGAATTCTTTTTTACCCGTCAAACATTTTTTTTTAACATTTTAGATCTTCATACTAATTGTCAAAAAATGTTATGTTTAAAATTTTATTCTTCACTAGTGATGCTTTGATAATAAATTAATCATTCACCAAAAATGTTTTGAGTAAAAGATTACCCTTCTATAACACAATTATGTTAAAAATGTCACATATTTTATCATAACAAAAAATACAAAATGACCATAACACACAAATGAGTTATTGAATCTGATTATTTCCATATAAGCAATAATAATATCATATTTTCTATTTTTAAATATATTTTTATATCAAAATTTCACAATAACCAAATTGAAAATCAAATTAATTATTAAAAATTAAAATAAAAGTACTTCATTGTAAGTCTGGTAAACAAAATTATATAGTTCTTCATAAGTGAATTTTTAGTATTTTGGACATTTTTAGACAACCATTTATTTTTATTTAATAGGTCACCATATTATTTTTTATTTTTGTACATAGGCATATTATTATTTGTACACAATTGTTATTATTAATTCCAGTTAGACTCAATTAAGTATCCTTATTTACCTAAGTTGTCAAATCCCAACCCTCATGAGGGCGACTATGAGGACTCCACCCAGCCAAAGAAAACAACGCCTTTTGAAAACAAAGTTTTATCTTATTACACAACCCTTTTGAAAATAAGTTCTATTAACATAGATATACAATTACAAATGATTCATACATTATTAACTTGTAGTAAAAATTAGTCTAGTGTAATAACCCTAAATGTTGGTCTAAAGGTAAAATTGATTAAATTCATTTTAAATTTCCACCAAAAAAACTGGTACAAGGCAAAGTTGATTAAATTACATTTTAGATTTCCATCATACATTACAAGTTTATAGATTCTCTAATAATTTATATCCCTCTTTCCCATATATGTAATAGTAAATCTACAGTCAATAAATACTATATCCTTTTTCTCATCTTTTAAAGTATCCCGACCCTTTACTTTGAGCATGGCTATCATGTCACCCTCATGTAATTTCAGTGATCTCATAGTCTACATATTCTAATTTTCATGTGAAATTATAAGGTTATCCTCTTCTCCACTCCTAATGTCTCATCCAAACTAAATCATTTCGTTCTTTTTGTGTGTGCTAATTTCTTATTATTTTATACTAACTCCCTTTCTTTCTTTGTTTTATGTTTTAAAGTAAAAATACAGCAAAAAAAAACACAAAAATTTATATAAAAATGCAATTCGCCGATTATAAAATTTCCTACTTAAACACAATCCAAATCCAAAGATCACCCTAACCTAAACACAACCCATCACACAACCCATCTTTGCTAATTTCCTCGTTTTGATTTATTTAGTTCGCTAGTTTTGATTTAATTTTCTTTTTTTCAACAGAAAAATCATATTGTATTGATATAAAGAAGATCAAATTACATATGTAGGTTTAATGAAGGATTAACCCATATATTTCTTGGAAAAAGCCGGATCATGGTTCCGATATGTACTGTAAAGTAATATGACACCATGCAGAAGGAGCTTTGAGAGTTCAGATAGTTCAGATCGTTGAAGTATGCCAATAAAAAACAGTTATGGTGCCGCAGAGGCAGAGCAGATCTTAATACAAAAAGTGAATTGAAGCATGGCATAAAACATATCTCGATGGAATTGCCAAAAAGGAGGCCTATATGCCCAGAAATTCCAGGAGAGCCTTGATGCGAAGCAGAGTGGAAGAGATGGGCCTCCGAAAGTTTTTGAAGATAGCTTCATTTCGCCATATCCAGATAGACCAGCAGACAGCAATAAATAAAGAGCGTCGAGAATCCGACTGTACGCTCCACCAGAGAAATCCTTCCTGTACAGAGGAGAAACAACGGTGAGGAAAATCCAATGTTAAGGAGAGGTCATACCAGACTTGCAAAGATGCTTGACACTGGAAGAACAAGTGGAAGTTTGTCTCCCCAGCAGTAAAACATAAGGCATAGCGGCTCGGCCCAGTCCATCCTCTCTTCTGTAGATTGTCCCAGGATAGATTCCTGTTCTGAAAGAGGAGCCAGGAAAAAAGTACCATCTTGAGAGGGCAAGAGGCTTTCCAAAAGCGGAAAGGGAAAATCGGCAACGTAGGTTGTGCCTCCTTTTGAGATAGTGCAGTGTAAATGTCTTTTACTCGAACTGGAGATGGTGCACGGGGCATGTTCCATACCAAGACATCCGAAACCCCCGATCTTTTAATGGCTGAACCCTGTAGGATGATGCGCACTGGATTCCAGACTGAGCAGAGATAAGGCGGCAAAGAGAGGTCCTCTGCGTCCATCCAGATGGTGGACGAGGATGACCATGCTTTGATGAGACAGTCCCAAGTGAATATACCCCTGCAGTGAAGATAGGATACCAAAGACGACGGCAGAGGAGAGGAAAGCCCTTTGTGTATGAGATCAGTTCCAATAAATATATTCGAACCTGTAAAAATGGACCATCGAAAATTCCTCATGAAAAATGGCAAGTTCTTTCGGAAGCTTTGCCATATGGCGGATCCTCTCTTGATCCAAAGCGTATTCCATCTGTACCAGAAAGCAATATTTTTACCTTTCAAATATTTACTTCTGACGAAAATGCTCCAGGGACCGTTTCCGAATAAACTGCGGAGGAGAGTTTTGCACAAGAGTGCATTTCCCATCGATCTCATATCCAATAAACCCCAGCCTCCCATTTTTTTCGGAATCGTTAAAGACTTCATCTTAACCAGGTGAATTTTGGTTTGTCCGGACTTTCCTCCCCACAGGAAGTTGGCAGCATATGATTTCATTTTATAGATGATGGGAGCTGGGATGTAAAAAAGGTGCGCATATTATATGGCCAATTGGGATAGAACAGATTGTACGAGAATATAGCGGCCAGCCAGCGAGAGGGTCCTTGCTTCCCATCCTGAAATTTTAGAGTAAAAACGGTCCAGCAGCCATGACCAGTCCCCCTGTTTGTTCCCAGTAGGATTGAGGGAGAAACCAAGATATTTGAGACCTCTTTCAATCAGCACAACTTCTATACCAAAAAGCTCGGCGATCCAAGAAACCAATACCAGATCAAACTCGTTGTGGTATAGTTTCGATTTTTCTTTGTTGATGCAGATACCGGAAGTGGATTGGAACCTGGAAACAATATCAAAAAGACACTGCCAGGAGGCCTTGTGCAGCATAGCAAAAATTAGAATGTCGTCCACAAAGAGGTTGTGGGATAAATAAAAGTCTTTACACATCTTAATTGGATGGTAGAAAAAACCTGTCGCCGCCCTATTTAGTTGAATGCTTAAGGTATTCATGACCAGTATAAACATCAGCAGAGAGAGGGGGCATCCCTGACAGAGACCCCGTTCTGCCTTGAAGAAAGGTGACGGAGTACCATTGATGATGACCGAAAAATTCATGTTTTCAATGCATGCCATGATCCATTCCAAGCCCTTTGATCTCATGGCGATCTTTGCCAACAGTATCCTGAGAAGACCCCAGTCCACACAATCATATGCCTTTTTCAAATCGATTTTTAAAATTGCTGCCTTGGTATTTTTTGTCCGGATATTGTAGAGGCATTCTTGGGTTAGTGCCACTGTGTCCCAGATGTTTCGTTCCTTCAGAAAAGCGTGCTGATCTCTGGTGATGAAACAATTAAATACCGACTTAAGCCTTTCAGCAATAATTTTAGATATGACTTTGAATAGAGAATTGCAAAGGGCAATCAGCCTATAATTAAGAAAAGAGGCAGAATCACCCTTTTTAGGAATTAAAGCTATAAGGGTGGATGACAGAGCCGAGTGAATGTTTCCCGAAAAACGAGAGGCCTCCACCATGCGCAACAGGTCTGCCTTGAACAATTCGAAAAAATGAAGGAAGAATTCTATGGGCCAGCCGTTTGGGCCCGGGCTCCTATCCTTTTTGGACGCTTTCATGGTAGCGAGGAGCTCGTCCTTAGTAACAGGTCGGATGAAATTTTCATAGGCAGATTCATCGAACATTTCAGGCATATGTTCAACGGCCCAAAACATGTCCGCAACATTGCTTGGTATTCTTTTGTACTGAGCCTGGAAAAACCATACCGCCTCTTTAGATATGTCCTCCTGTGAAAAGAGATAGTCCCCGTTCCCATCCTCGATCTTCCAGATCGAGTTCCTTCTTCTCTTGGCATTAGCAAGATTATGAAAGTATTTAGTGTTACGGTCCCCTGCCTTGAGCCATAGGGCTCGGCTTTTGAGCCGCCATAGCGCTTCTTCTTTATAGAGGAGGGAGTGCTTCTTTTTTTCTAAAGATCTGATGATGTTCTTTTTCTCCAGCGACATATCATATAGGGAGGCCGTTGATATATCGTTCAGCTCCTTTCGAATGTGATTCAGCTCTATCTTATCCTATTTGATCTGAGTGTTTGCCAAATTTTAGCGACTGATTTGAGGCGCTGAATTTTCTCTCGGAAGGTTAAATAAAGAGCTGATGCAGATCCCATCATCTCTTGCCATTCTTTGTTGATGATGTCGATGAAGGATTCGTCCTCCAAAAATATCGTGCTAAATTTGAAGTGATATTCCTTTCTGTAATTGAAAGACTCCCAGCCGAGAATTATGGGTTTGTGGTCGGATGAAAATTCGTTTGCTATGGAAGAGTATGGCATTCCCCATTTCTCGATCACGAACACCTTAATAAGAAAACGGTCAATCCTCTTGGCTATAAAAGCCGGCCCCAGTCTGCCATTGTCCCAAGTAGGCTTTAGCTGATCAGGAAAGACATCAACCAGATTCCTGCTGAGAAGCCCCAACCTGATCTTATCAGATAGTGGGTCACGGTCCCTACAATTACCCCAGCATTCGTTTGGACCGAGAGTGATGTTCAGGTCCCCAGCAATCAGCAGAGAATCCATATCTAGGATTCCAGAGGCAAAAAAATTGTCCCAAAAAGGAGTTTTGTTCTTGTAAGGAGCATAGACGTTTAGAAGATTCAAACACTGTGCGTGACCCCTAACAGTCGCCGAGAGCATGATACCTGCACAACATTTGAAAACCTTAGCGTCAATCCAATCGGGATCCCAGAGGGCAGCGAGACCACCCGATAAGCCGTTGGCTCCAGTAGCCGCCATGAACCAAGTTGGGAACATTTTCCTGAAAAAAGCAATGGTCGTGAAGCACGGGTGCATAGTTTCTTGTATAAAAATAATTTTTGGACGGGCCTGTAAAAAGAAATTTTTGAGCGCCAGGAATTTATGGGACGTGCCCAGCCCCTGAATGTTCATTGAGATGAGAAAGGTCATCGCGATGGTTCTCCAGCCGAACTCGCTCTAAGACGCTGTGGGGCGGCGGATTCCGAAATAGGTACATCCACCAGAGTGAGATTAGTAATACCCAATTCAGATGCTATAGTTCTGCCTCTGAAATGTTGGATGTCAACCTTTTTTTTTTCCTGACTGTGATGTTATTAGCAGAGTTCGGGCTGATGGATAGGTGGAGATGCCCGGGGGTCTTGTGGATGGTAAGGGGCTCAAAAGCTAAAGGATTCCTTTGTATGAAGAGGTCAACGTCGCTATCAAGTGTATTTTGGGGCGTACTGGAGGGAGAGATACATGGAGTAAATGCGATAGCGAGTTCTTTGCCTTTGACAGACCCATACGGAGGAGAAAGTCGAGGACTGAAAGGGGATGATGGAGAGGAGGAGAGCGAAATGTTGTGAGAGCCCACCTTAAAGTCCCTTTGATGCATGACGGGAGGGGGGGGAACAGATTTACCCTCAGTAGGTTCGGGGATGGGAGATGAGAGGACCGCCACAGATGGGGGAGGGACATGGGGAGAAACGACATCCTTAGATGCATCCAAAACATGTACGTCCGGGGAGCCACCCAGATTGCGACATTCCATGAAAAGAGAATCGGGTCCCAGAGGATTTTTCTTAAAAGACGGGGAAAAAAGGTGCCTTCTGCACGGCCTATGCTTGCAGTCCTTTATGAGGTGGCCGATTCGATGGCATCTTGAACAACGGAAAGGGATGCCCCAGAAATCGATTCTCTGCCTGATTTGCATTCCATCCCAATTAATATCAACGAATTCCGGATAAGTGCCTTTGAAAGGCTTCTCAATGAGAATCCATGCGATCCGTTTATCCCGTTCACCCCTGCACCATGGGTCAACGTAGATAAACTTACCAATCGAGTTCCCAATCTCGGACAGAGTTTCAGAGGAAGATTCGACAGTTTGGCCCAGATCAAAGAGTTTGTGGGAGTATTCTTCAATGGGTCGAAACCCATGTACCATCTAGACAAAAATAAGAAGCTCCTGCCGTCCACCCAGGGCTTGCTGAGAATGAGCTCTAGATCCTTTTCTTTAAGGAAGTGGAAGGAATACCAGTCCTTCATCAACCGAGAAATAATGGGCGTGTAACCCAAAATGGGAGACCATTTATCGGATAACCATTGCCACAGTTCAGGATCCTTCAGAAGAGGGAAATGCCATTTCCCAACAAGTGCAAACTTTTGTAAACTGTCAATGCGTTCAGTGAGGAAAGCACTGTTTACCGAGATAGCCTTGCGGGGGGGGGGGGGATTTGATAGGGCGACAGCGAGGATTGAAAGGCTTGACAGGGCCCGTAAAATTATCCACGGTGTCAACAGGACCACCAGATGGAGGACAGCCCCCTACTGGAGGAGGGGTCAGGGAGACAAGACCAGGGATGACCATACCATCCACGGTGGCATGCCAGCTCAGAGAGGAAGCATGTTCCTCTTCAGCCTCGATGGTGGCATTAATTTGAGCCAAGGTGTCTGAAGAGACGTCGCCTTCCGACATGGATGAGCTACGGTGAGGCCCCAGGCTGCTAGGGTCCTAAAAATAAGAAGGAGAAGATCCCGATGATGAAAGGATACGTTCACATAAAGCCTGGATAGAAGGTCAATCTGACAGAAAAGAGGGGGCAGGTACAAAGAAAGCTGCTAAAAAAGATATATCTGTGTAGACAAAGATTCGGCCAGAGAAGGTTCAGGAGGAACCTTCACTAAAAAAAAAGAAAAAAGGACACCCAAGTACCAGAGGGGGAGCCCGAAAAGGTTAGATGCATAAATTTAGGCCACCGGCAGAAAGACTATGAAGAAACAAGCTGACGTAGTCTGCCTGAGGGCTTCCCAAGAGAGTTTGCCGGAAAAAATTCAAATTGGAGAAACCGGGAGAGATGCCGGAGAATGAAGACTGCAGCCGGAAAAACCAGGAGGCAAAGAGATTCGCCAGGAAAGGATCAGCGCTTCTATGCAGCATACTGTGGACTGCAAACAAAACAACAACAGAAGATGTGGCAAATACACCACCAACTGCCTATCTTAAATCGGAAATCCGAACATGGGTTGTATAAGAAACACCGAGACTGAAAAAACCTGAAGAGGGAGATACACATGATGCCAGAAGGAGGCACTCAGTCATCCCGACCATAAGCGCCCAGTGAATAAGGCTAGAAAAGAGCCACCAGGATATTGAAGAAAAGGTTAGTAAACTGCAGAACCTTGATAATAGTACCGTGCAGAGACGACGAAGCCGAGAAATGAAGAAAAACCATAACCAGAAGGAGAGCAACTGAGAAAGTATTCTTAATTGTGACTAACTAAAACCAACCACAGAGAGATATATGATAAGAACCGTCAGTAAAGGGAGAAGAAGCATGCACCTGAACCGGAGAAGAAACCGCAGATTGCCGGGGAACCAACCATAAGCGAATAGCAGAGCAGGTACAAGGAAGTGGGAAAAACGGAGAGAGATACAGAGAAAAAGCACATGGAGGATCCTTACACCCAAGAAAATGGCGTAGAGGAACGAAACTGTAACCTTCGGAGGAGCTCACATCTTATAGATGGGTTGAGTGAGACGAAGAAGAAAGAACGTGGCGGAGAGGGATGGACATGCAGTTCATGATGCGTGCTGGTTAAACATGTCAATGATCAGCCGAAAACATGCAGGAGGCATGTCCGAGAGGCGGGGCCATCAGTGGAGCCATGGCAGCCCGTGATTGGAGGCATTGGATAGAAAAAACTCACCTGGTTGGCTCCAATGTCGGTCCCCCAAGCAAGAATGCGCAGCTCTCTCCGGTCCGTCTAAACTCCGTTTCCGTTTTGATTTAATTTTCATTACTACCAGATTCCGATATTTTTATTGGTTTTTTTTTTTTGTTAAATGACCATTCAATATAGGTTGAGCTGTTGAGATTTGGTAATAAATGCACATGTAATAACTCAAAGAATAGTTAGACTCTTTAGAAATCCAATATCTCAAATGCTATGATGGTGTCACTCGCCCCAACACAGTGACCGACTTGGATTGCTACCGACAGCTGAATGGTGGAGCCTGCCAGAGCGTGAGAGGAGAGCTGTGGGAGAATATGGGTAAATTGGTGACTAGATATAAAGACGTTTTTGAAAAAAATTAAACAGTAAAAAAAAACGTTCTGGAACTTTCAAAACACATCGTGTGAAACGGCAATGTAAAATTACTAAACGTATTTTACCGTCCGTCAAATAAGTCAGTGACCTTTCGCGCGGTACAATGAAGTCCATAGTTATAAATCATGTGCGTGGAATAAATTTAATACAACGACTTTGCAGGGAATAATTGATCGTCCATACTTTTACCGCAGAGTCATTAACCATTCCCCTGGTGCACGGTCACTGTCAATAATGACGTGGAGAGACCAAAGAAAAGTGAAGAGTCAGTAACCAGTCACGCAGTACAAAGACTTTAAAAGGAATATTTCGTCATCCAAAGACTTATTTTTGAAGAAGTGAATAGTTAGTAACCAGTTAAGCAGTCCAAAGACTCTAAATGGAATAATTCGACATCCAAAGACTTTTACTTGCAATGGAGTCAATAGTTTAGATAAAGATAGACTAGGGGAGAGATTCCTATTCTTGTGCAGGGACCAGTAGTTGATATAATACTGGTCCCACCAAACCACCAGTGATTAAGACTTTTGAAACCAAAATTTAAACAGAAATAAATAACATTATGTTTAAATAAGTTTTAAATTATGTCCAAAAATCACCCATATATTGACTGGGCCCACAACTGTCCATAAATAGTATTTAACTATTTAATATTACAAAACATATTGACCCAAGTAGAAAACAGCTAGAGCCATAAAGGCTTCCAAACTGGTCTATTCCAGAAGTACAAAACAGCAGTCACTTCAACCCCCACTCCTCAGAACTGCAACTTTGCATCCCAAATAAATATGCTGACCTGCACATAACAAAAGGAATGTATGTCACCCATAACT
>APFE030858832.1:0-55231 GCA_000404065.3 Pinus taeda
GTAAGCATATTTCGGTATTTTCCATTAATAAAATGAAGTGTTATTTCCACTGCATCTCTTTATTTATGGTTATCGCATCTCTGTATTTATGGTTATCTCTGTAATCTATTGTGTTCCTATTTAAATCCGGATCATTTTTATGCTTCTCAGTTGCAGATGTTGCAGTTGCAACAAAAACAGTGAGAGGTGTTACATGCAGTACATTCCACAGGTGAAAGATAAGGATGGTTGATAATCCCTTTCTTGATAAGAGAGGGTGTTGAAAATGCAACAATAAAGTCTTAATTATGATGTTTGCCTTAATTAAAATTGAGAAAATTTGAATTTCCACATAAATAGGCAACTTGGGGGAGTTAACTGAGGTGACATAATACTTTTCACTCAATTAAGAACACTCAATTTGAGTTAATGACTCGAAGTTCACTTTACTTGAGTTGATTCCTAAAAGATAGGAGTCTAGATTTGTTAATTTGAATTAGGGACATGAAGTTCAATTGTTTGGAGTGTGTTCCTAAATTGTAGGAGCCTATGTTGAGTTAATTTTAGTTGTAGCAATTTAATTAAGTTAAATTGAGTTATGGTCATTTAAACTAATTCTAACTGATGGAGGAACTAGTGGAAGTTTAAGTTGTGGAAGTGGAACTTCAACCACACTCAAGGATCATCCAGATAACTAACCAATCAACTTAAATTAGCTCATGCATGTAAATAATTCGAGTTACCCAGTTGAGATGGAGATTCCAGGGCAATGTACTATTAGTTGTAGACTATTCCAATGTGTATAGGTGGTGCATGCAGTCAGAGGATGGACCTAGAGCAATTGCACAATCCATATGAGGGAATTTCCTAATCAATAGGGGCCAATTTCCCAGAGGAACAACGCAAGGAAATTATAGCTTGGAGGGCTTGAAAATTGGCTAAGTGTTGGCCAGAGTCAGCCAGTCAGGAAGAGAGAGAGAATATACACTTGCAGGTTGTGCTCAAGCTTGAACAAGCATATGTATTTCATCTCTATTATCTTATTAATACAATACAGATAGTAAGGGGTTTTGAGAAGTTGTTTTCCCCTGGATAAATATTAGTGCATGTGTGATGTTTCATTTTGCATGTCTATGATTCTTGTTCTAGATGGTGAATTAACTTCTGTAGATCAATAGAGTAGCTTCATGTATTGTGATTTAGTAAATTTCATTAGAAGTTTTGAAGCTACACATTAATTTCTACACACAAGCCATGTCACACAAGTTAACTACATCCAAGTTGTTTGCATGTGGAAATCCAAAAAAATTCAATTTAATCAAGGAGAAAACAAATTGAGAATTTCTTGCTTCTTTTTTCAGCACTCCCTCTCCTCAACAAAGGGATTTGTTAACACCCAGGTTGTTCCCTATGATTCCCAAGGGAATACGGCCGGGGTAACCACTAACCAACCTTTGGATTATAGATCCTAGCCTATCTATAATCAGAGAGGGCTCTCTCTTTAAGTTTCAGCTATGCGTTGTGAAGATTGTAGGCTAGTTAAAAGTTTCAGTTTCCTGTTTAAGACTTTGGTTGGTGAACTTTTGTTGTAAGAAGGGCATGAAGAGTGCAGAAGATGCTAATCCATTGGGCATATGGAGTCAGGAATGTGAGATAGTTTTGGTGCTTGTGATGGAGAAAGTTTTGCTGCAAGGCTAGATGGCTATTGTTAATATAATTTTCTGATTTAGTGAGTGAAACAATGGTAAGTGGAGTTACAGACAGTGTGATGCAAATTCGAACAATAATCTCTACTTAGTAGCATAAATGAATTACTAAATAGTGACTGTGAGATATTCAGGGCTTATTGGAGCAGTTCAGAATTCCAATTTAAACATCTGAAGTTATAAAAAAAACATTTATAGTGAATATAGATTGAGATCAGGGTGTCTCCATGGACAAATCCTGAGCTATTCTTTTTCTTTCTTTCCTAGATTTAGAACAATATGTGAGAGTTATGAGTAAAAACAAATCACAGAAACATTAACAGAGATAGAGAAACACTTATTATATCAAGCCATAGCACTAGAATCTTGTAGCATTCAATGGTTCCAATCACAGCATGCACCAGTAAGACTCAGTTCCTGTAATCTCCAAGCTTTATTTATAACATCCTTCTGAAAGTTACAGCCGAGTTCTCATTTCTTCATAAGAGAACAACAAAAACCAACCACCCCCTGAAAGTTTGTGTGAGGGGGAATATATACAATAGGTTTTACAAAATATCTAAATGCTGAGTCATTTGATAAATTAACTATGCTCACCAACTTTACAAAATATCAGATAAGAAAGTTATTGCTACTCTAAATGTAAGATAAATGGTCTTTAATGATGTCAGGCCTCTTCTTGACCTTGGGAGGAGACTGAGTCGGTTGAGCGTTCTGATTTAATGCTGAATGATGTGAATGATGTGTCTTTATACTCTGTCATGCTATAGCTTTTCTCGGCCCTGCTACCTGTAGCTGTCATTGTTGCTTTTGGTGGCCGAATCTTCCTGCTGAGTTGGCTCATTCCACCTTTTTGGTCATAGTAGATGCATCACACTTTCTGAATGTGATGACTTATATATTTCGATGACAAAACTTAGATGAAACCCCCTGCTTATAATAATAATTGTATCATTGAGGTCCACCATTCCTGTGTAGGCAATTGATGCCTCAAAATTGCATCCAAGGTCTCATCTGCCTCTGTGTATTTGTAGAAGTTTGGAGGCACTTGAAATAGATGGCTGATCTCATTCATAATAAAAAACAAATTCTCTACTCTGTCATAGAGACTTTGCCCAGATGCAGGCCCTCTTGCCTGTGAGCTACTTGATCCTTGACTGATCTGATTGGTGGAAAATGTGTTCACCCTTTTTGCATAAACCTCATGTGATAGAAGTTTTCATGCACTGTTGAGCAAGCTAGGAAGACCTCTACCCTGTAATGCTGCAAATTTGTCCATGAACCTATTGACCTCTGTTTGCATGTCCTGGCTTCTTCTATCCAATGTCTGCACCAGGCTTCTTAGTGTGAGGACCCTCTTTATTAGCTGGATAGTTTCTGTCCTATTGGAGATCCCAATTGCTGCCAGCTGAGGACCTGTCTAGTTATTAAGCACATTAATCATTCTGTTGGCTATCTCAGGCATACTGCCTAGAGATGCCCTTGCTCTATGCACTTCCTTTTGTGCTTTGCCTATGAGCTCCATTTGCTTATGAATAGTTTCAATGTATTGCCACTGATCCGTTATTTATTGGCCAATGTGGGTCCACAAAACTGTCCTGATCTCGGCCACCACTTTGTCAAGGGTGAGCTCTTTCTCCAGCTCCTTTATCCTTTCTTTGAGAGTTTTTATTTCTCTCCCTTTCTCAGCCACATTCTGCTTTGATTTGTCATACTTCTCATTTAGCTTGGCCAAATTTTCCTTGGCTCCATTCAATTATGTCATCTAGGCTTCGAGGGCCTCGACCTCACTCATCAATTTCTGAATGTCGAGGCTCGGAGCCTGCTCTGTAGATGGTGTTGGTGCTGCTGTTGATGTTGATGGTGTTGTGGGTGGAGGAGTGGTCTTTGGAGGCTCCTCAAGGTTTGTAACCTCAGGAGGGGGCTGAGAAGTCTGGCCTCCCTCTTTCTGCTGCAGGGCTGCTTGCAATGCAGCCTCTATGTCTTCCAGCCTCCCTTCTGTCTGCACTAGTTGCTTGTGCAGTGCTACCAGTAATGTAGCTACCTCCTAGTCTTGCCTCTGCTGAGCAACCTCATCTGTTTGGGGGTGAATGGTTGCTGGGAGCTTCACCTTCTTTCTTAGGGATGCAAGGTCTGCATCCCTGATATTTAGCAGCGATTGTATGGCTTTTGGGGCCTTGGGGTCATGCCCAAGCTCTATGATTATATCTTCCAAAGACTTGATCCTGTTGTCTTTGGCCAGGGAAGATGCCTTCTCCAACTCAAGTTGGGCAGCTGTATTATTTAGGCTGTTTTGCAACCTATTAGCCAACATTGTTTTGTCTGCCAATGTTGCATAGACCATCTCACCCGTTTGCTTGTGAAGCTCTATTTGGTCCATAGGGTGGATGTCTTTTGCAAGAACCTCAAGGTTGGTCCTTATATAGTCTGCAGTTGACTGTGGCTGCAGCATGGTGGGCATGAAATGACTCATGGTCATTTTTCCTTCTGTGATGTCATAGGCTGACATAAGCCTTTGTTGATTGGTGGGGGCCATCTTTAGCAACTGGTTGTAGATTTGGAGCCTCAGTGGGTCATTTCTCCTTTTGATCTCAATAAACTGTTGCTTGATGCCTACCTCTGCTCTCCTTTGATGACTTGAGGAGCTAACCTCTCCTCCAATAGTTCTTTCTTGTTCCTGCTGAAAGGAACTGGCAGATGCCTCCATACTTGGTGGGCCCATTCCCAAGGATTGCCCCATAGGCATTTCTTCTTCAGAGACGGGATTTAACCTCTGCTTTTTCTCCCCTTGATTTGTTGACGTGTTGAGGGGAGTCTCCTGTTCTCTGTCCCTCTTCTTTCCCTTTTCCTCCTTTTGTGGAGTTTGAAGCACTGAGGCCTCCACTACCTTTTCTTGCCCATAAGGCATTTTCTCTTGAGCCTGTTGCTCAGTTGGCATTGGGGCTTCAGCCATTTGCTCTTGCTGCATAGGCTGCCCCTCTTCTTGATGCTCTTCTTGTTGTTCAAGCTCCTTTTCCACTTGTTGTTCTATTTGCTGCTTTGTCCTAGGAGGTGGTTGTTCCTGCTCCACCTGCTTGCCTTTATCTTTGTTTGCTTCCTGTAGGGAAATTCCGGCTGCTTGCTACTAGGCTGTGGAAGATGAGACAGCTGCTCCAATTTGCCTTTGGCAAGAGGAAGAAACCTGCCCATAAGTTTCCAAGTCAGCCTCTTTTTCAAGATTGCTTGCTTCTCTTCATATCATTTCTTCTTTACCAGCTGGCTCTTCTAAGGTGCCTTCTTTCCAGCTTAGGGCATTGGCATACTGCTCAATATGAGGCAGTTTCACATGAGCATAGCCACCCAGTTTGTATTTTATCCTCCTAAGGGAAATGAAGTGATTAGGGTCATAAGGCACCCATTTGAAATTGGTTTGAAGTCCGAAGGTCTCTAGGATCCTATCATCTTCCTTCCATCCTTCCTCATTCTTATTGTACAAAAAGGGGCCCAGCTGATTTCTCACCTTTAGTTGCACCTTCTTGTTTTTACTTTGGAAATGGACATAGTCTGCATTTCCAAACTGCCTGAAGTACTCTAGGGCAAAGAGTCTCATTGGGACATATCTTGGCAGCCTATAGGGATTCAATTCACAGCCATATACTCTGATTACTGTATGGTGTTGATAAAAATACCAATCACCAATGCTGTAGGCCTTTGAGAGTTGAAGGATTCTTTACATTTCCTCTGTCAATCTGGGAGGAGGGACACCCAATAATAAGGTCATAGCTGGATGGATGAAAAGGTCAATGAATTCACAGTAGGTGTAAGGTGAATAAGCTAGAATATGGCAGACTGAGGACCAGAACACAACCGACCTTGGGCTTCCCTGGGCATCTAGCTTTTTGAGAGGGACAGGGAAGGCAACAGGCTAATAGAACAAGAATAAATGATATATGTACCTGGTGTATTTAAACACCTTTTCCCTTTCTAGATTCATTAGTTTCTCATGGATCTTGTTGGCAATAAAAGTGGCAAAATCATAATGTACAGCAGGAGGCATTCCTGGGGAGAAAATGGACAACATGGCCATAATGGTTTCATCCAGATCCTCATATGACCCATAACCCAGGATGTAACTGATCAAATCCACCAGCATTTTGCCCAGCTCATTAAGATACTGATATGCTATGGGAAGGGTAGTACTCATAGATTGATATTGAGGCTGAATAAACAATTGACTAATCCTAGCAACCTGAGCACTGGACAACTTGCCCCCTTTCTTTAGCAAGTCATTGATGGAGAGAGGAGTTAGGGGCTTTGCAGTGTGAAAGTGTAGCATCTCATTAATGGCCTCAGGGGTGATATGGAACAATACTGAGCCTGAGGGGCTGAGAACATCTCTTTGACATGGATCATAGCTGGAACGACATTGATTTATCAATTCTGGGAGGACATTGACTTGAGGGAGATTGTAAAATGGGTATGTTGGAGTCCCAAATTCCTAAGGTATCAGCCCCACTGAGATATTGGGCCTTTAACTCATTCAACAGGTGAATATTGAATTTGGCGGTCATGGAAGTGCAGTCTAGCATCTGGTAATCTCTATCACCCAAGGCCTTCCACTCTAACTCTCTGTGTGGGGCATTCAGAGGCTGAATATTCAGGGCCACTGGTGTTTCCATGGCTGGGTAGTACTTGTGACTTTGTACTGAAACTGGTTTCAGTGGGAAGGAGAACACAGAGGGATAATTTTGCAGAAGTAAAGCCAATTGTAAAGGCAAATGAGGCAACTGTGGTGACAATAGTGTAGAATACTCAAAGAGAGTAAATTAAGGGACTGCAGGGACTGGCAACTCTATTTTCCCGGTGAATTATGCCTTTCAGGTTTTCAGTCCATGAATGCGCGGACAGAGTGGGAATTCAGAAAAGATGACTGTATATGGGTTCAGCAAGCGAATTTCGACCCTGCAACTGTAAAGGAGTACTGGTTTACCGGGAATTTACTGGTAAATGGGTCGCATTACTCTTGTTAATTCAATGCTAGAGAATTATGGACAAAACAAACCTTGAGGGGATTCTTTGGGAAATACCTGGTGAATTGCCGGCAATGGTCACAAATGCAAGCAGGTGGGAGGCGGCAACAACCTTTAGGTTGATTTTTGCGGTTGGCAACAGGTGGTCGTAAATTACATGCAGAGGAGAGCAATAGTTCAATTCGCAAAAGTGAGAAAAAACGCGAAAATTGGCTAAAATATGGACTTTTTGGGTATTGGCACGCTTTTTGGATGACGTCAACATGACGTCATCAAGTGAGGTCAAGGACGGGTGACGTCAGCATGACGTCACCAGGTGACATGGCAGTCTGTGAGCGGTCCACGAGGATTGCACAGATGGCGAACACGTAGGAGCGCTGGCAGGCGGGGTGCTGACAGGGCGCCGAATGGAAGTCACCTGGGCGGGCGTAGCGCTAGCGTGGGCAGGCGGTATAGTTGAGCGGTAAGTGGGTTTTCTCGGACCGCCTTCTATACGATCGCGGTATTGTCAGAGGGCACCGAGAGAATATAAGGGTGACGCGTGGCAGAGGCATGACGTCACCCTCTGACAGTTTCTCGGAAGGTATCTTTCAATCATTGACGCCCGTCCGATATCATGTGGGCCGTCGGATGGGAAAGCCCAGATCCGACGGTCAACGAGTCGATAACACGCAAGGACAATACGAAGGCGGGGAAGAATAAAATATCATTATTTTGGAAATGCGAGCCCGACGGAAACATTGAAAAAGTGGGTTTTTTTTTCAGGTTATTTAAAGGTCAATTCGCAAAACGGGTTTAGGTTATTAATCCGAGCAAATCCCGAATTAATCCCAGGATTAATTTTTGGCGCTCTTTGGGTCACGCTCAAATGTTTTAGCGCTTGAAGACATTCAAAATCATACATAGAGCTACAATGCTCGGGGAAGGGGATACATAGATTTTTTGGGTTTTTGCCAAGTTTTACATAGTAATAGGGGGAATAGGGGGTATAAGGAGTTAAATAGTGATAGGTTAGGAGTTAATATGATGAAAAGGGGGAGGAGGAGGGAGGTAGAATACTAAGTTCTTTATATGAAATCAACTTAGCTTTGAGGAAGTAGATCAAAATGAAAAGAATATTTGCACAAGAAATGTGGCTATTAAAGAAACTAGAACCAACAAAAGACTTTGATTTCTTTTTGAACATGGGTGGCATAGGGATGTTAGTCATGAATGTGATAGGGGTGATCTAGAAGTTAGACATGCTCCATTAAGCTTCTGCAAGACTGCTACAAATAGGCCATTTGTACTGGAACCATGTTTTTACCTTTGCTTTAGGCCAGTCAAACGCCATGAACAAAGTTTCTGCAACCCCCTCTACCTACCCACTCTATTGCCTAGAATTTTTTGTTACTCCAAGGAGGGTGCACTTAGATTTGGAAACCATTTTGTGCCTTTTCTTTTCCTTTGGCTTTTTCATTTGACTCTCTATCTAAAGCTACCCTTATTACTTCCAAGGCCCCAGATTAAGCAGTTGGGAACCTTCTTCCTCTACCTAACTACTTTACCTGCCAAGATTGAGCTGTTTGGATAGGTTTCTTTCTCTAATCTACAACAAAAATTGAAACATGGAATGACCCAACTTAGGCTGTTGGATCACCCATCCAGAAGTAGGGCAGCATCAACCAAAACAAGCACACTTCTTCCACAAAAATATGAGATCTTTGTATCACCAAAGTAGATCATATTGGCACTTCCCCTGCCAATCATGAAAAATGAAACCTATTGGTATAGGTAGCTAACAGTGGCTCCACTTGGGGATGGTTTTTCCTTTGAAAGACCAAGAACAGCAGATCAGAATGCCTTGGCCATTAACTGCTCCTACCAAAACTTGAAAACTTTCTCTTTGTACTTCAAAACTGGACGCTGTCACCTCTGTGGAACTTCTGGAATATAAAGCTTTTGCCTGCTTATTTACAGCAACATTTTGAACTAAACTATTTGTATGCTAAAAGAAAATATATACAACTGATTATGTACAGGAGAAAAGACCCTGCTATATGCATGGAAAATAGTCAAAATAATGCTTCAACATCCTGCCATTGACAGGACCTTCATTTAAGTCAGTTTCATCCAGATTTTTTAGGAAGTAGGTGTTGTTTCCTTGGACTGCTTGGATAATAAATAGTCCTCTCCAAAGAGAATCAAATTTTCCATGTTTCCCTTTATCTTCCCTGCTTGAATCCCACTTGAGGACTTTGTCACCTATGCTGAAATCTTCAACTTTAGTCTTTCTATCAAAAGCTTTCTTTAACTTTTCTTGGAGAACTTGTACTCTACTGTAAACTTGGTCCCTGGTTTGTTGCAAACATATTATCTGATTGACCCTTCTTTGCATGTCATTTGGCTCAGCTTGACTTTCTTGAAGCAGTTTCATAACAGGAACCCCTAGTGATGAAGGAAATTTGGCTTCCAATCCATAGACTAACTCATATGGGCTGACACCAATGGATCTCTTGGTTGTTAGCCTATCTGCCCATAGGGCATTTACAAGTTTCTTATGCCAATTTTTCTTATTTTCTTCCAACACCTTCTTGATGATGTTTATCAGGATTTTATTTGATGACTCAGCTAGGCCATTTCCTTGAGGGTAGTATGCAGTGGAATGACCCAAAGTAATACGAAATTTGTGGCGGAAATTCACCAATTTCTTGGATCTGAAAGCAGCAGCATTGTCTGTTATTATCTTGTTGGGACAACCAAATCTAGACAATATGTTGTTCTCCAAAAACTGAATGATTACTGAATCATTTGTCTGTCTACAAGGGATGGCCTCAATCCATTTGGTGAAGTAGTCTGTGGCTGTGAGGATCCATCTGTGCTGGCCTGAGGATGAGGGATGAATTTCCCCAAAGAAATCCAAACCCCATTGCTGAAAAGGTCTTTCCGTTGCAATAGGCCTCAAAGGGAGTGGTAGTAACTTTCTCTTTCCCTCAAATATTTGACACTTATGGCATGAAGTGGTGAAACTTTTTACATCAAGGAACAGAGTGGGCCAATAGTAACCAGCCCTTAGTATTTTATCCACAGTAGACTTCCAATACAAATGTCCACCACAATCACCTGCATAAAATTCCTTTATGACATTGTTAGCCTCATCTTCAATTAAGCAGTTTAGCAATATACCCTCATGGTTTTTCCAAAGCAAATTGCCATCCATGACATAGAATCTTGAGGCTTTCATTTTTAAGAACCTACATTTAGTTCTGGACAATCCTGGGGGAGCACACAGGTTTTGCAATATATAACAGATATCAGAATACCACAGGGATTGTTCAAAGGCCACATTGATCTTTGGAGTCGCCAGCTCCGGTTCACTGTCCAGTTGGTTGATGTCCAAGGCTTGGAAATTTGTTTCAGACATTAATTTAGCCAAACCTTGCCCTTTTATCAATTTTGTAGGTTTTATTTCAATGTCAAATTTTAAGATGTTGGCAATCCATTTTCCTCTTCTGCCCTCCAAATTCTCTTGAGTGAGTATATCTTTGACAATGGGACTTGGTACATAAGCTATAACATGGGAGTATAGGATATAGTCTTTGATGGCTTTGACCAAGGCATATGCTTGCTTTTCCATGATCTGGTATTTTAGGGGAGCATCTCTGAGAGCTCTACTAAAGAATGCAATAGGTCTCTCATTTCCTTGGTCATCTTTCTGTAATAAGACAACAACAATAGTATGCGGGGAAGCAAAAGAGAAAATGATAAACTCTTTGTCAAATTGAGGATTTGTTAAGACTGGAGTTTGGGTAAGGGCCAGTTTTATTCCTTCAAAAGCTTGATTTGCTTCTACTGTCCATTTTACTTTTGAATCCTTTTTCAGCATGTTATTTAGTAATCTGCTCAATTCAGCCAAATTTGGGATGAATCTCCTGAGGAAGTTAATCTTCCCCAGGAATGCTTGTAATTCTTTGATCTTTCTTGGGTGGGGCATTTGCAAGATGGCCTGTATTCTGTCTGGGTCAATCCTAATGCCATCCTTTGAAATGATATGACCTAATAACTTCCCTTCTTCCAATCCAAACAGGGATTTCTTGGGATTTAAGGAAATCCCATATTTCCTGCAAGTTGTGAATATTTGCTTTAGATGTTTCAAATGTTTTTGGTCCGACTTTGAGAAAGGTGTGAGGTCGTCTAAGTAGATGACAAGGAAATCACGGATTTCTTTGGAAAAGGCAATATCCATTGCCCTTTGAAAGGTAGCTCCTGCATTTTTCAACACAAAAGGCATTTTGACATATTTGAAGGTTCCCCATGGGGTTGTAAATGTTGTTTTGTCCTGATCATCAGGGTGGACTAGGGTCTGGTTGAAGCCTGAGAATCCATCAAGTAAAGAAATTCTTGATGCCCCTACCACTCTTTGCAGGATGTGATCCATCTTGGGCAAGGGGTAATTATCTTTTAGGGACACTTGATTCAAGTTCCTAAGATCAACACAAAGCCTGATTTCGCCCGTTTTCTTTCTTGTAGGGACCAAATTTGAAATCCATTCTGAGAATCTGATTGGTGCTATTATGCCAGCTTTAAACATTTTTTGTACCTCTTTTTCAATTGAGGGGAGAAGCATAGGGTTGATCCTCCTCAATTTTTGTTTAAAAGGTTTATGATTTGGCTTAAGAGGGATTGTATGTTGAATGATGGAGGTATAATAGGATTTTAAATCCTCATAACTCCATGCAAAGACATATTGGAATTCTTTAAATAGGTTGATGTATTTAGGCTTTTGATCAGGTGGTAGAGATGCAGATAATTTAATTATCTTGGGTTTTTCAATAGTTCTAGTGTTGCACTCTTCAATGACAGTATTAAGGGGTTGCAATTTTGGTTTTATAGGGACATCATTTGAGTCAAAAATGTCCTTTAATGGAGTTAGGCCTGTTGGAAGAAAATTATCTTTCCATTCTATAACTTCAGCTTCAGTATGAGCTATTTCCTCAGAATGAACTTGTTCAATTTCTTGTATATTCTCCTGGTCAAAGTTTGTTGGACAAAGCATTTGATTTGCTATTTTAAGTGAGATTTTTGTGTGGTATTGTTCAGCTAGTGTTTGTGAATCACTTGCAGCCTCTGTATCAATGCGTAGTTCTGCAAATTCTTGCTGTAGGGTCAAGAAATTATTTATTTGTTTGTCATCCTCAAACACTTTCCAATCCTTGACATTGTTTGGGACAGAAGGTCTGTGTTTTACCTCAGCTGCAAAGCAATGTTGGGTTTCAAAAGGTAGCTTGCAAGTGCTTGCAAATGTGGCCAAACTATGAGCATGAAGGTTATGGGTTCTAGGAATTTGGTTATTTGGAATTCAGTGAAGGAACTTAGGATTTCAGCAGCAGCCGACCTATAAGATCTCAATCTTTTGTCATTAGTGACAAAGTTTCCTTTTACTTGTTGGATGATTAGGTCTAAGTCTCCTAGGATTGAAACTTTTATGGCCTGTAAGGATTTTACTAGCTTAAGGCCTAGTAAGAGAGCTTCATATTCAACCATATTGTTGGTGCACCTGAAGTTTAACCTATAGGCTCAGCCTTCTGCATGATTGTTTTGTTTGTTATGTATCCAAACCCCTGCCCCTTCCCCAGATTTGTTGGCTGATCCATCAAATTCAAGGAACCAGACGACTTCTTGATTTAGGGGAGGGTTGTCAACTGTGGTGGAACTTGACATCAGCAATTTGAGATCTTGGCTTACCTTTGGTTTGTCCTTTTGAACGATTTCATTTGTTGACTCCTTAACCAATATTTCTGGATCAGGGGTTTCTTCATTTATATGTTGATCTTATTTAATTGTCTGGGTTTCTTCATCATTTGTGGGACTTGTATTTTCATTGAAGAGAATATAGGAGTCTATGTCAAAGTGAACAACATATATGGGAAAGTTTTGAGGCTTGTCTTCACTGCTAACCATGTATTTCATTAGTGACTCCCTATATAGCCTCTTAGGTTGAACGAAGACTGAAATGGTGGCATATGACATTTCTAATTGTAGGGAACCTTGGAGTTTAGCCCCCCATGATCTTGATAACAGCATTCCATATTTGGGTGGGATATCAGCAACTACCACATCCATTAGGATTGTTTTATTTGGGTACTGGACCAGTGATACACAAAGATCTTTTATTAAGCCTAAACATTTTACTTGGCTGGAGTCAAACGAAAATAGGTCCTTATAAGGTCTTGTAATGTCCAGGTTGAGCCTCTCCATTACTGATTTAGGCATAAGGTTGTGAGAGGTGCCTGAATCGAACATTGCATTATCTAGTATCTTATCATGAACATGCAAGCTGACATAGAAAGGTAAAATCCCTATAACTGTTGTCTTTCCATCAACCTCTGGACCAAAAAGCAATTCTGGGGTGTCATCTAACACATTGACATTATCTTTATTACGAGTAAGTTGGAGAGAGTTCTTGATTTGTTGTTTGTATATGTCATGCTTGGCTAATTCTGAAAGAGGAATAGCTATCTTCAATTTGCCAATTTCAGCTTCTAGGTCAAATGGTCTTTCAGTTTGGATCTTGGCATTATGGGTGATAGCCTTTTCCTTGTTTATTGAGTTTTCCTCTTGATTTTTGTCTTGATCATGAGACTTATCCTTTTTACTCATCTGTTGAGGAGAACTATTTGGATTAGGCTGCAAAGGTGGTGCAACCATTGGTTTTTGTTTTGAGGGGAATAATTTAGTTATTTCTTCAATGGTTATTTCATTTGTAACTGGATCAGTTTTGTCCTGTGGTTCTGTAACTATGGCTTTTTTAGGCTGCAGGTTATCGTTTGCTTTTTCAGGCTGTGTTACGTTTATAGTTCTGCTTCTTAGCTTGTATTGCTTGCGAACTTCATAAACGGCTGTGTCATAACCTTGTTTAAAGTCAAATGACTCACCTAACCTGGTTTGGAACTGTTTGATGTCATCCTCCTTATGATCTTCATGACTCAGGAAAACTTGCTGCTCATCATTTAGGCCCATTAGGTTAATGTGGGTGTCATCTGCTTGCTCACTTGAAGTTGATGCTTCAGTACAGTTTTCCTGGAAGGGAGGTCTTATCTCTGGATCAGAACTGGCCTTGCTAATGTTTGGGTTTTGATTTCTCCTAAAATTTGGGTTCCTGACAGGGTTACTTTGAGGTGCTTCCCATGATGACTTTCTCTCCACAGATTCCACTCTATCACCCAACCTTTTCATGCCAGTGAGTATTGCATCCAGTTTCTGATCAAAGGCTGAGGGTTCCTCTTTGAAGGTGACTCTTTTTTCCAATCTTGCCTTGTTCCTCTTGGAAATAAGGTTAGCCTCCACTGTAACAACAACTTTTTGTGCATCCTCAAGGGTTTTAGGGGCCCTTTCCTTCAACTGATATGCCATGTCAGGGTCAAAACTGTCAAGGAACTTGTATAATGCTAAATCAGGGGGAGGTCTCAAATTCTGGGGTATTGCGTTGTATACATTATTGAATCTTGCACAATACTCCATAATGCTTTCCTGAGGACCTCATTTGATTGTATCATATTCGCCCAGTATGTGCAAGGGATTTTTCTTCTTCTCCCATCTATTAGTAAATGCATGGTAAAGCTCACCAGGAGTTGTTATGGTATTAGCAGTGAGTGACCTAAACCAGGTTCTTACATCCCCTGTGAGGCTCTGAACAAAAATTCTCATCCTTACACTGTCATCATCAATTTCATAGTTTCCAAAATGATATTGCATCCTTCTAGCATGCTGAATGGCAGTGAAAGGGCCAGTAGAGTCAAAGTATGAGATCTTGGATTGGTAGTCATGAGGTAGAGCTGCAGCATTAGCAGGTAACTGCAGGGGTGCATATCTATTGGCCATATTTGTAGGGTTTATAGGGTTAACCAGGACAACAGGGACTACTGGGACAGTGGGGGTACTAGGTATGACAGAGACTGCAGTGTGGGTCAAGGGAACATGTGAAGTGGATGAAGGTGTAAAAGGAGGGCTTTGAGATGTAGATGGTGAACTAGGGGAACCAGGGGTAGACCAGAATAAAACCTTGATTGGAGTGAGAACGGGGTTAAGGTGGACTGTCTCAGGGCTCAAGTCAGAAGGATTCTCCTGTTTTTGCTGCTTCCTAATGTTTTTATGGATTGTGTTAGGATTTTCAAAAATAGTTGGTGGTTTAGGGTCAGGATTGGACCTTGTATATCGTTGATTCTTCTTGGGAGCCAGCTTCTGAGTTGTTTTTTGAGTATTTTTAGAGTTTTGTTGTATCTGTAAGGACCAGATAAGATTTTGAAATGGCTGTGTATGTCCTAAAGTTAGTATGAAGATAGACTGAAGCAGCTTTTATGTAAACTTGTTAATGTAAAACATAAACAATTTTGAACGCTTCCTGGTTAGCTCTCAGGCTTCACATGTAGCTTTAGGGAATATTCAGTATTTGGAAAATCCTGAGGTTGTCCCCAGTGGAGTCGCCATTTATGTTAACACCCAGGTTGTTCCCTATGACTCCCAAGGGAATACGACTGGGGTAACCACTAACCAACCTTTGGATTATAGATCCTAGCCTATCTATAATTAGAGAGGGTTGTCTCTTTAAGTTTCAGCTATGCTTTGTGAGTATCTTGGGCTAGTTTAAAGTTTCAGTTTCCTGTTTGAGACTTTGGTTGATGAAATTTTGTTGTAAGAAGGGCATGAAGAGTCCAGAAGATGCTAATCTGTTGCGCATATGGAGTCAGAAAAATGAGATAGTTCTGGTGCCTGTGATGGAGAAAGTTTTGCTGCAAGGCTAGATGGCTATTGTTAATATAATTTTCAATTTAGTGAGTGAAACAATGAGATGTGGAGTTACCAACAGTGTGATATAAATTTGAATGACAATCCCTACTTAGTAGCATAAATGAATTACCAAATAGTGACTGTGAGGTGTTTAGAGCTTATTGGAGCAATTAAAAATTCCAATTTAAACAGCTGAAAGTTATGAAAAACATTTATAGTGAAATTAGATTGAGATCAGGGTGTCTCCATGGACAAATTCTGAGCTATTCTTTTTCTTTCTTTCCTAGTTTCAGAACAACATGTGAGAGGGATGAGTTAAAATAAATAACCGAAAAATTAATAGAGAGAGAGAAACACTTATTATATCAAGTCATAGCACTAGAATCCTGTAGCATTCAATGGTTCCAATCACAACATGCACCAGTAAGACTCAGTTCCTGTAAACTCCAAGCTTTATTAATCACATCCTTCTGAAAGTTACAGCCGAGTTCTCAGTTCTTCATAAGAGAAACAACCAAAAAACAATAATTACCAACCCCTTGGAAGTGTATGCGAGGGGGAATATATACAATAGGATTTACAAAATATCTCAATGCTGACTCATTTGATACATTAACTGTGCTCACCAACTTTACAAATATCAGATAAGAAAGTTATTGCTAGTCTGAGTGTAAGATAAATGGTATTTAATGCTGTCAAGCCTCATCTTGACCTTTGGAAGAGAGTGAGTCGGTTGAGCGTTTCTGCTTTAATGCTGATTGATGTGAATGATGTGTCTTTATGCTCTGTCATGCTGAAGCTTTTTCGCGGCCCTACTACCTGTAGCTGTCATTGTTGTTTTTGGTGGCTGAATTTTCATGCTGAGGTGGCTCATTCCACCTTTCTGTCATAGTATGTGTATCACACTTTCTGAAGGTGATGACTTATATATTTTGATGATAAAATTTAGATGAAGCCTCTTATTTATAATAATAATTGTATCATGGAGGCCCACCAATCCTGCGTAGGCAATTGATGCCTCAAAATTGCATCCATGGTCTCATCTGCCTCTGTGTATTTGTAGAAATTCGGAGGCGTTTCAAACAGATGGTTAATCTCATTCATAATGAAGAACAAACTCTCTATTCTGTCATAGAGACTTTGCCCAGATGCTGGCCTTGTTTCCTGTGAGCTACTTGATCCTTGGCTGATTTGATTTGTGGCAAATGTGTTCACCCTCTTTGCATAAACTTCATGTGATAGAAGTTTTCCTGCACTGTTGAGTAAGCTGGGGAGACCTCTGCCCTGTAATGCACCAAACTTATCCAGGAACCTGTTTACCTCCGCTTGCATATCTTGGCTCCTTCTGTCCAATGTCTGTACTAGGCTTTTCAGTGTGAGGACCCTCTTAACTAGCTGGATAGTCTCCATCCTGCTGGTGATCCCAATTGCTGCCAGCTGAGGGCCTGTCCTGTTATTGAGCACATTAATCAATCTGTTGGCTACCTCAGGCATACTTCCTAGAGATGCCCTTGCTTTATGCACTTCCCTTTGTGCTTTACCTATGAGCTTCATTTGCTCATGAATGGTTTCAATGTATTGCCATTGGTCCGTTATTGATTGGCCAATGTGGGTCCATAAAACTCTTCTGATCTCACCCACCACTTTGTCAAGGGTGAGCTCCTTCTCCAGCTCTTTTATTCTTTCCTTGAGAGTTTTTATTTCTCTCCCTTTCTCAGCCACATTCTGATTTGATTTATCATATTTTTCATTTAGCTTGGCCAACTCATCCTTGGCTCCATTCAGTTCTGTCATCTGGGCCTCTAGGGCCTGGACCTCATTTAACAATTTCTGCATGTCCAGGCTTGGAGCCTGCTCTGTAGACGTTGTTGCTGTTGATGTTGATGGTGGTGCTGCTGATGTAAACGGTGCTTCTGCTTCTTCTGTGTGAGGAGGAGTGGTCTTTGGAGGCTCCTCAAGGTTAATAACCTGTGGAGGGGGATGAGAAGTCTGACCTCCCTCTTTTTGCTGTAGGGCTGCCTGTAGTGTAGCCTCAATGTATTCCAGCCTCCCTTCTGTCTGCACTAGTTGTTTGTGCAGTGCTACCAGCAATGTAGCTCTTACTTGTTCTTGATTTTGCTGAGCAACCTCATCTGTTTGGGGGTGAATGGTTGCTGGGAGCTTTACTTTCTTTCTTAGGGCTGCCAGGTCCGCATCCCTTATCTTCAACAGTGATTGTATGGCTTTGGGATCCTTGGGGTCATGCCCCAGCTCTATAATTATATCTTCCAAAGACTTGATCCTATTGTCTTTGGCCAATGAGGATGCCTTCTCCAACTCTAGTTGGGCAGCTGTATTATTTAGGTTGTTCTCCAGCCTTTTTGCCAACATTGTCTTGTCTGCCAACGTTGCATAGACCATTTCACCCGTTTGCTTATGGAGTTCTATTTGGTCCATAGGGTGAATGTATTTTGCAAGAACCTCCAGGTTGGTTCTTATGTAATCTGCAGCTGACTGTGGCTACACCGTGGTGGGCCTGAAATGACTCATGGTCATTTTTCCTTCTGAAATGTCATAGGCTACCATGACCCTCTGCTGATTTGTGGAGTCCATCTTTAGCAACTGATTGTATATTCGGAGCCTGAGTGGCTCATTTCTTCTCTTGATATCAGTGAATTGTTGCTTCGTCTGCTTTTCTTTGATGGCTTGAGGAGATGACCTCTCCTCCAAGATTTCTCTCTGGTTCCCACTGAAAGGAAATAGCGGATACCTCCATGCTTGGTGGGCCCATTATCACCGATTGCCCCATAAGCATTTCTTCTTCAAAGAGGGGATTTAAACTTTGCCTTTTCTCCCCTTGATTAGTGGACGTTGTAAGGGGTGTCTCTTGCTCTCTGTCCCTCTTCTTTCCTTTTTCCACTTTTGTGGATTCTGGAGTACTGAGGTCTCCACCATCTTCTCTTGCCTAGAAGGCATGTTTTGTTGAGCCTGTTGCTTAGTATGTGCTGGGGCCTCAGCCATTTGTTCTTGCTGCATAGGCTGCCCCTCTCCTTCAAGCTCTTCTTGTTGTCCTTTTTGCTGCTCTAGTTGTTGCTCTAGTTGCTGCTCTAGTTGCTACTCTACCTCCTTATCTATCTGCTGCTCTGTTTGTTGTTGTGCTCTAGGAGGTGATTGTTCCTGCTCCACCTCCTTGCCCTTGCCTTTATTTGTTTCTTGTTGGGCCACTCTGGCTACTTGCTGCTGGGCTGTGGAAGATGAGGCAGCTGCTCCAATTTGCCTCTGACAGGAGGAAGAAACTTGCCCACAATGTTCCAAGTCAACCTCTTTCTCAATATTGCTAGTTTCTCTTCTTAGCATTTCTTCTTTGCTAATTGGCTCTTCTAAAGTGCCTTCCTCCCAGCTTAGGGCATTGGCATACTTCTCAACATGAGGGACTTTCACATGGACATAGCCACCCAATTTATACTTTATCCTCCTAAGGGAAATGAAGTGATTAGGGTCATAAGGCACCCACTTGAAGCTGGTTTGAAGTCTGAGGGTTTCTAGAATCCTATCAGCTTCCTTCCACCCTTCTTCCTTCTTATTGTACAAGAAGGGACCCAACTGATTTCTTACTTTTAGCTGCACCTTCTTGTTTTTAGCTTGGAAATGGACAAAGTCTGCATTTCCAAACTGCCTGAAGTACTCTAAGGCAAAGAGTCTCATAGGGACATATTTTGGCAGCCTATAGGGACTCAGCTCACAGCCATATACTCTGATTACTGTATGGTGTTGGTAGAAGTACCAGTCACCAATGCTGTAAGCCTTACAGAGTTGACGGATTCTCTACATTTCATCTGTCAATCTTGGGGGAGGGGCACCCAACAATAATGTCATAGCTGGATGAATGAACAGATCAATAAATTCACAGTAGGTGTAGGGTGAATAAGGCAGAAGATTGCAAATTGAAGTCCAAAACACAACCGACCTTGGGCGTCCCTGGGCATCTAGCTTATTTAGAGAGACAGGGAAGGCATCAGGCTGATAAAATAAGAATAAATGATATATGTATCTAGTGTATTTAAACACCTTTTTCCTCTCCAGATTCATAAATTGCTCATGAATCTTATTGGTAATGAAAGTAGCAAAGTCATAATGTACAGCAGGAGGCATCCCTGGGGAGAAAATGGACAACATTGCTATGATGGTTTCATCCACATCCTCATACGTCCCATAACCCAGGATGTAACTAATCAAATCTACTATCATTTTCCCCAGCTCATTAAGATATGGATATGTTATGGGAAGGGGAGCGGTCATAGATTGATACTCAGGCTGAATAAACAATTGGTTAACCCTGGAAATCTGATCCCTGGAAAAGTTGCCCCCTTTTGTTATCAGGTCCTGGAGGGAGAGAGGAGTAAGGGGCCTTGTAGTATGAAAGTGCAGCATTTCATTGATAGTCTCAGGGGTGATATGGAATAGTACTGAGCCTGAGGGGCTGAGGACAACTCTTTGGCCGGGATCATAACTTGACATGCATTGTTTTATCAAGTCTAGTAGGACATTGACTTGAGGGAGGTTGTAAATGGGTATGTGGGAATCCCAAATTCCCAAGGTGTCAGTCCCACTAAGATGTTGGGCTTTTAATTCATTCATCAGGTGAATATTAAACTTGGCTGTCATGGGCATGGAGTCTAACATCTGGTAATCTTTATCACCTAGGGCTTTCCACTCCAGCTCTCTATGTGGGGCATTCAGAGGTTGAATATTTAGGACTATTGGTGTCTCCATGGCTAAGCAGTGGTTATGACTTGGTGTTGAACTGGTTTTAGCGGGTAGGAGACCACAGAGGGTTAATTTTGGAGAGGTTAAAAAAGGTAATGAGGTGTGATAATGGTGCAGAATGCTTAACAAGAGTAATTTGATAGATTTCAGGAGCAGGCAACTCAGTTTTCCTGGTGAATTATGCTATTTTAGGTTTACAGTCCACGAATGCGCGAACAAAGTGGGAATTTGGGGAAGGGTAGATATATGTGGGTTCAGCAGGTGAAATTAGACCCTGCAATTGTGGGGAATGCTAGTTTTCCCCGGAATTTAATGGTAAAAACAGGTTTGTTTTACTCTTGTGAATTCAGTTTTGGAGAAACATGGACGTAACTTAGCTCTGAAAGGATGCTCTTGGTAAATACCTGGTGAATTGCCAGTAATGGTGACAAGTACAGGTGGGTTGCAGGCGACAGCACTCTTTAGGTCGATTTCAGCAGGTTGGCGACAGTGGACGTAATTCTCATGCAGAGGAGAGAAATGGTTCTTTCAGTGAGAAAATGAGAAAAACGCGAAAAAACGGCTAAATATGGACTTTTGGCTCATTGGCGTGCTTTTTGGATGACGTCAGCATGACGTCATCAGGTGGGGTCAGGGTCGGGTGACGTCAACATGACGTCATTGGGTGACATGGCGGTCAGTGAGTGGTCCATGGGGATTGCATAGGTAGCAGACACGCAGGAGCGCTGGCGGTTGGGGGTGCTGACAGGGCGCCAAACGGATGTGACGTGGGCGGGCCGTGGCGATGGTGTGGGCAGGCGGTTTAGTGGAGTGGTAAGCAGGTTTTCTCGGACCGCCCTCTATACGGTCACGGTATTGTCAGAGGGCGCTCCGAGAGACTCTAGGGGGCAATGCGTGGTGGTGGCCTGACGTCACCCTCTGACAGTTTCTCAGAAGGTAACTTTCGGGCACTGATGCCCGTCCAATATGATGTGGGCCGTCGGATGGGAGGGACCAGATCTGACGGTTGACAGAATGATAAGGTGCGCAGGCAATATTCGACTGCGGGGAGAATTAAATATTATTTTCTTTTGAAAATCGCGCCTGGCGGAAACTTTGGAAAAGTGGGTTTTTCGGGTTGTTTTCAACATTTGCGGGTTAAATGGGTTTTTACAAAGGTTTATAATCAAAGTGGGTTTAAGGCTATTAACCCGAGTATATCTCGGATTAATCCCTAGGATTAATTCTTTGGTGCTCTGTGGGTTGCGCTCAAATGTTTTTTAGTGCATGAAGACCTTCAAAATCACACCTAGAGCTATAATGCTCGAGGGCGGGGATACTTAGATTTTTTTGGGTTTTTTGCAAGTTTTACATAGTAATAGGGGAATAGGGGGTATGGGGAGTTAGATAGTAATAAGTTAGTAGTTAATATGAATGAAAGAGGTGGATGGGGGGAGGATAATGAGTTTGTGTGAAATTAACTTAGTCTTTTAGGAAGTAGATCAAAATGAAAAGAATTTTGCATAAGAAATGTGGCCATTAAAGAAACTAGAACCAACAAAATACTTTGATCTTGTTTGTGAAGTTGGGTGGCATAGGGATGTTAGTCATGAAGGAGATGGGGAAAACTGGAAGTTAGACATGCTTCATTAAGTTGTTGTAACACTGCTGTGAATAGAACATCTGCACTGGCATCCTGTTTTTACCTTTCCTTTAGGTCAGTGAAATGTCACAAACCATGCTTTCTGCAACCCCATCTACCTACCCACTCTATTGCCTAGCATTTTTGGTTACTCCAAGGAGGGTGCACTTAGATTTGCAAACCCTTTTGTGCCTTTTTCTTAACCTTTGGATTTCTTTTGATTTTCTATCTAAAGCTACCCTTATTGCTTCCAAGGCCCCAGATTAAGCAGTTGGGAACCTTCTTTCACTACCTATCTACTTTACCTGCCAAGATTGGGCTGTTTGGACAGGTTTCTTTCTCTAATCTACAACAAAAACTGAAACATGGCATGACCCAGCTTAGGCTGTTGGATCACCCATCCAGAAGTAGGGCAACATTAACCAAATAAGTATATTTCTTCCACAAGAATATGAGATCTTTGCATCACCAAAGTAGATCATATTGGCACTTCCCTTGCCAATCATGAAAAATGAAACCTATTGGTATAGGTAGCTAACAAATCCAATGTGATTGATGATGACTCTATTTAGCCATGGTGAAAAATTATATATTAACACAATTATGTTAGTGAAAACACCCTAAGGCCAAGACTATTGACAAGGACTAAACAACACACACTAGAAAATTCCTAAGAGGTAGTCACGCAAGCAAACAAATACAAATAAGCCAGTAGTGGGACAAGTATACTAATGACTTGCTTCCCAACCCTTTTAGTTGCGAACTCGGTGCAAGTTCCCTTATTATCCATGGGGCAACCCTGGAGAGGATAGAAAGAGTATGACTAATATTCATCCTAGGTACATAAAATACAAACCCAACCCTGCACCTATGTGTGAGCCCTAAAAGGATTGGCCACTAAGGTTACCACCAAAAATAACAAATCCTAGGGGTATAATCATTAGCCAAAGTCACACACAAGGATAGGATAGCTAAGTTTGAACCCCTTTTGAGAGTTTCCTTTGAAGTGGCTCCCAAATGCTACAACAAAATCCTAATAACATTGTTTGTAATATGTGAAAAGTCTGCAATTTGTACCACCTGAAACTAAGCAAAATGGGGTATGTCACCTCACCCAGCCCAAGTGTGACTTCATGATTGACCCTCATGTTAGAATGGATTCCTAGACCGCACTACTGCAAGTGGATTTGTCTCCCTACCTCAAGCTTCTAAGTTTTGTTTTTAGTCTTAGAGAAGTTGACTCACACACCTATCTCCATGACCCTAGACTAAGCTAATGTTGGTGTATTAACAGTAAAAATAAATGCAAGTCTAGTTGTTTTTATTATTATGTTAATTTTAAATGGTTTTGTTTACATAGTTAGGATGTGGCGTGAAATTTAGATGGTATGAATGACTCTTGTTAGTAACCTTGATGCATCTATATGAAAAATATTCTTTTCACTTTGATGAATGCTAACTATAGGAGGGTAAGAGTTTTTTCACAACACACCAATGCATACAATGATGTACATCTCACTAAATGCTTAAATGCAAATCCCCAAATCTATAAAATTCTTGACCTAGAAACAAACAAAAAAGGAAAATCAACTAAAAAGAGGCCAAAGAAAAGTCCCCAAGCAAGAACGCAAAGCACTTCAAAAGCATCAAATCTAGGAAAACGAAGCCAAAGAAGCAAAAACACTCAAGAAATCAACAAGAAAGCTAAAAGTGAGAATGTAATGAAATGTCAACAAGCTAGGGTTGTAGCATAATGAATCAACAAAAGCCAATGTTATACAAAGTTCAAAGCCAGACCCTAGAGGTAGGAAGGCCTAAACAAGATTATATGGGAGTGATAACATACAATTAAGACACACAAATAAAATTTTCTAGATGAAAACTGCACAACCAAACACAACACCACCAGCGGTGATACAAACAACTGAAAATAAGAGGAATCACTCAAACACAAGTGATAAAACCAAAAGAAGGAAGAAAAGATGGAGATCCAAGATCAAAAACAGTTTTAACCAATCACTCAAGAAGCTAAATACATCTAAAAAGAAGAGATCCCAAGTTGAGGACACTAGACCCAAATGAGACACCAAAATCCTTCAAAGAAGACCTTGAAGGACACAAGCAGTGAAATACCTCAAACAAACCAAGCAACATGGGCTCAGATTAGAGATGTATCATCAACTAGCAACAACAAGAATCAACAACCCAATAGATATTGATAGATAAGGAATAAAATAAATGATGGAAATACAAGACACGCCAATAGATCCTTTCAACAATGAAAGACCCAATCCAAGCAAACCAATCAAGAAAAATAGATCTAAAATAGACCCAAGCTACAAACACAAAGTCAAGGAGATGCCTAGATCAAAGGCCAAAAAATTTGGAGGGAAAATTTAGAATTTTCAGGGTTACAATTCCAACTGCATGGATGAGTTGTGTCTATTGCAATTACAAATACATGCTTCAAACAACAAGGTAGAAGTTAAAGCTTTTGAACCGCATGGATGAAGCTCTGTGCATGCGGTTGGGGAAAAACTCAATTTTTTTCCAAAAAAACATGTGCACAAGTGGAAATAAAGACTAATATTCACAAAAATAAACCCCAAAAACAACCGCAAATGATCACAAAATTTCAAGAGAGCACCAGAAACCAGAATAGTAGAAAATAAAAAAAGATCCCAAAGTGAAGTGGGAAATGCTCTAACTGAAAGCACAAGTTCTATTGTTGTAAATTCTATATGCAGAGAGCTAGTTTTCCATGATCTCAAGCCTGATTGAGTTCACAAAATAGAAAAATAGGATGTCTAAGGAAATCCAACAAAAATTCCCAAATTAAATGCCCATGCATGCAGCTTCTATGCAATTTCTAAAGCTACAAAAGATGAGAAAGTACCTTGCCTCCTTGCAGGTCGATGAAGGGTTTTGGGCATGATGCAAAATCTTTACACTCCAATTAAGCAATTTTTTTAATCTCCTCCCGATCCAAATCCTACACATAAGCACAAACAAATGGAGACAAGAAGTTATCTTCCATAGTAGATCATTATCTCAAAAAATCTTGAAATGCCGAAAATACTAATATAGAGGAAAGAAACACATATTTCATTAACCATATAAATGAAAGTACATAAATATACCTTAATGTTTTATTCTCTTCTCCTTATCCCAACAGATCCTACCCACTATAATGAAGAAATGATCATAGCAACATGAAACCCTCAAATTTGAATCACAATAGTAGTATAGACTCTATAAATCTCACTCTCCAAAACTCTCGGTATCGAAAAGTAGTCTTACCCTCTAAGATGACCTCGTATAAATAGGAAGAAGAGGACTCCTAGGAGGCTGAATGTAGATGCTTAGGACAAAGAAACTTTATACAAGCTTCTCAATAATGAGTCCCAACGAGCTTGAATAAATAGGATAAAGTGATGAGTTGAACTGATCTCCTAGGAACCACAAGTTTCTAAAACAAATCCCTCAACCCCATGCATAAAACAAGGAGTTTTAGGCTATAACCACATGCACAAAGTGTCCTCCATGTAGTTGGGAGATTCCAACCACACGCACAAGATGGGATCCATGAGGTTGGGGCAGAAAAGGAAAAAATAGTGGGTAAGACCTGTCAATAGGTCAATCAGCATAATGAATCGTAAGTACTAACCCTATGGAACAAAATAGGATGATAACAGGGATGTTCAGGTTTTTCCATTGTTTCTCAATAATAAAAAGGCTTTTGAACCTCATTTTAACATAGTTCATAGACATGTAGCCACCACATCTCTTCTCAGAGATAAGCTACAATCGCTTGAGCGAATTTATCTCGATTCTACATGTAAACAATTTTCATACTTTCATATTAATGAATTGAAGTTATGTTTTCATTGTAACTCTGTGTTTTTGTTTAAGTTTGAATTTCATTTCGTTCTTGCATAAATCTGGATCAACACCCATGGTATTCTACATATAATTTTTACTTGTATAATCACTTTTCTATATCGACCTATTGAATATATGACCAACACTAGACCACTATTTTGGATCATATATATCAATATCCTATCTCAAATATAATTTATTTCATTTAATAATCTCTAAATTGATCATTACATCTTATTAAAACTTTTCTTATTTTAGCTTATTTCCCTTATTTTATTTCCTTATATTTTATACAAGGTGATAGGATTTATAGTTCTGTCAATTATTATATATTATCTTTCATTTTTATTTTTTCATCTATTGTATATTATCTCTATCTATGTACTCATTATGTCATTCTTCTTATTGACATCCACTAGACATGATTTTATTCTATTGTTTTCTTTTCTTTACAAACTTTATTGATCACAACTATTCTTCTTCTTATTCAAGTCATCACTTGTAACCCCTAATCATTGAGATTAGATTTTAATATTATGTAGTGAAGGGGTTTTCAATCTATGTCATCATGCTTGTATCTCTATTTTTAGAGTAATCAATCCTAAGATAGAAATCTTTGATAGTGAGTGTGATCAATGGTAGTTGTAATAATGGTCTTTTTTTATATGATTGACTCATTTCTTAATTAGTAATTTAGGCCAAGGGGTTAGCTCAACCAGTTGTCCCTAATGATATTGGGTATTGGCTAGTTTCATTCCAATAAATACTCACTTCAAATATTCTTGGATGAAGTGCAATGATCTATGTCAATAGGTTCATGATGTGATCTAATTTGGAGAAGCGTGTCTCATTTTTCCCATCATGTTTTTATTGGAAAAAAACAATTAATAATTTATGCAATAATATTACTATAGAATAGGAAACGTGACCTTGCAAATTAATATGAAACCTTTGTATAATGTAGTTAAAGGTGATTTTTTTGTTCAAGAATTGATGCTTTCATAATTCTCTTGATATTCTTTCAAAACCCTCATCCAAATGATTTCTTCCATAATTAATAAACTTTGACCGGATTGTTTGTTCATTTTCTTCATTCGCTGACTAGTGCTTCGAATGAATCTCTTGAACTCTCTCAAAATTAATTAAATATTTTTTTGTAAATTTCTTAGTAAAGTATCAAATTCTTGATTACGTAATGGTTAATGAAATTATTTTTCTTAGTTTTTCAAATATAACTATACTTTTCTTGTCCACCAATTAACTATCTCTCTCAAACAACATCTATATATTTATCCTTGTTAAAATTGGCAACTAGGGCCAAACTCCATGTGGGTCATCTTATTAATGGAAGCTGATATTTTCTTGGATCCCTCTCATTGAGAGGTGTAGGATTGATCTAAAGATCATTTGATTCCGATAGGTATTCATGGAGATATGAATTTATTTGTGTTATGGGACAATTCGTCAAGGTCGGCCAGCAACCAACTAAATCCCACTTGTGCTCAACGTAGGAGGAGAGATCCTAAGGGATAACACTGCCCTAATCAAGAGGGCAGAAGCTGGAATAGCCGGAATTTCCAGAACTACCAGGAACTACCAGAATTGCCGAGAAAAGTCGGAACTACTGGAACTGCCAGGAATAGCTGGAATTGTCGAAACTACTGGGAACAATCGAAATTGTCAAAACTGCCAAAACTACCGAGAACTATTGAAATAGGCAAGAAAGATCGTGCAGAGGGAAGAAGCTAGAACTGTCGGAACTACCAAAACTATCGCGAACAGCCAGAATTGCCAGAATTTCTGGAACTACTGGGAACTGTCGGAATTGCCAGGAAAAGCCAAAACTGTCGGAACTACTGGAACTGTCGGAACTGCCGGAACTGCCGGGAACAGCCAGAATTTCCAGAACTGCTGAAACTGTCGGGAACTACCAGAAAAGGCAAGAAATCTGACATAGAGAGCAAAAGTTAGAACTTCTGGGAACAGCTAGAATTGTCAAAACTACTGAAACTACTGGGAACAATCGGAATTGTTGAAACTGTCAGAACTGCCAGGAACTATCAGAACTGTTGAGAACAGCCAGAACTGTCGAAACTACCAGGAACTCCTGAAACAACTAGAGCATCTATCTCTGAAGGAGAGCAGCATGCAAGTGACAACTAACTAACAATGGGACTTTTGTATGGTACTTAGCAGCAAATACACCAAGCATGCAATGTTACAGCTATCATACAAGGGATAGCTAGCATGCAAAAACAAGCATGCTAATGACAACAAGCATGCTATGGACAATAAGCATGCAAGAGACAACAAACAAGCAAAGTGTAGCCAACACATAGTTCAATATGGAAACATGGTGCAGCAATGGCACATAATGCAGTATAGTGATGGGTACAATCATGATTAATGAAGCGTGATGAGATGCAGCATAGTGATGATGGGTGCAACATGGTGAGGTGTAGCATGATGATGAAATGCAACACAATGATAGATGAAGGAGTCACCTTAGAGAATCAGTTGAAGCAGCATGTCTTCAACTGATCTCATGTATCATCTTCTTAGAGATGATCTATGCTCTTATCTAGATAAGTCAAAGTGTTGACTTTTGTTGTAAATGTACTATCTCTCTCTCTGTTGAACTATTGAAGAACATATAAGAAGAATTGATCAAGGGTTTCCCCACATTGGGGTTTGTCCCTGGCTAGTGCTACATCTTGTGTCTTATTGTCTTGGCTTTTGTTCCGTGATTTATTTTTATGTTCTATCTACAGTTTACTTTAATGCTATTGTGATTGCTAATCTAGAAAAGATATTGAGCTAGCTATGAAAATTGAAATGAATTGCTCTAAGCATAAAACATACCTAAAATTAACATGGTATCAGAGTTGAGGTGAAGACAATGCCCAAGCAAGAGTGAAAGAGCAATCACCGAAGACAGTTGGAAAATGAAAAAAGGATCAATGGATTCCTCATCCCTCTTCAAATTCACTGAGGGTGAAGTCAAAGCAGAGAATATTATCAGAATGGCGCAGCAGAGGCTTCTGATGGCCTACCTAAAGATCACTTCATTGGGAAGTCTGGATCTAAGGGTGGAAGGAAAGGCAGCTGCCTTGGTTGCAATAAGTTAAGCCATTATGCGAAGGAGTGTCTGAATGGCAGAGACACATCTCTTGATGAAGATAACAATCATTCCAGGGACATATTCAATGATCAAAGGAATGAAAAGTAATGCAGGTCATCAAGGAAATGGTTGATTCTTCAAAGAAAGAAAGGAACCCCAGGTATGAAAAATCAAATGTTGTTTTTGATAAGATAAATAAGCATTATCTTGTATTAGCCCTCTCCTTCAGATTCTTTGGGAATCTGGCTTATTGATTGTAGTGCTTCAAGGCACTTCATCAAATAGTAGGGTGCACTCTCTAATTTGGTAGAGATGGAAACAATCGTGGGACTATACTTGGAGCCGATGCCACCTATCCTAGAAAGGGTGTAGGGAATGTTACCCCTCAATTGAATGAGGGTAACTCAATTCATTTACAGAATCTCTTTTATGTACCTGATCACAAGAAGAACTTGGTGTCCATTTCGGCAATGTAAGTGAAAGATTACAGGGTGGCACTCATCGCTGGAAAGGTACGTGTTTGAAAATAGAATTTTCAAAGATGTTTTTGAGTTCATATTTGTATCAAGTTGCAGGATGGTCCATTGACGATCATGTCAATTGACATATCGCATCTATAACACCGGAGGTCTACCTATGGGGCCCTACCTGATGTGAGTCAAATGGTGATAGGGATGCCTGAATTCAAGAAGATCATGAAGGAACATGTCTGAGATGTACCGAAGGAAAACCTTATAAGGGGACCATTCCCCTCATGCAACAGGTCCACAAGTTTGGAACAACCCGAGGAGTTTGAGATTCATGATCAAGAATATCATGTATAAAGGTGGAAGAAAGCCCTCTATGGCTTGAAGCAAAACACCCTGGATGTAGTATGAGAGGATTGATAGCTATCAGATGAAGTTGAGATTCACTAAGAGTGAAACTGATCCAAACCATTGCTTGAAGGTTGTGGATGATATACCTCTCATACCGGCACCTTATGAGGATGACCTATTTCTGACAAGTGCGGACCCTATCATTTGCAGAAGTAAGAGGGAGTTGGATTTCAGATGTGGAATGATAAACTACAAGCCTGTGACTACCTCGAGGATCTTAACTTTTAAAAGTTATGTGGTAGTGATGTCAGACCAGATTTGGGAAATGGCTCTGAGTTTCATAAATTCATTTGTGTTGATGTTCTTGGTGAACTTCCATCTGGAAATATGTTTTGTAGTTAGCATGGTGAGCTCATATTTGGTTGAGCCTCACTCGGTTGGTGCCAGGAATATTCTAAGATATATTTGGGGCAAAATCTCTCATGGATTGAGATATACTGCTGGAAATATGAAACTGCATGATTATTCGAATGCTGACTGGGCAGGCAGTATGGAGGATCACTAGAGCACTTCTCAGTGTTGGTTCTCTTTAGATTCTGCTTTGATATCATGGATGAGCTGGAAGTAGAAGTCGGTTGCTATAAGCACTGCCAAGACTGAATACATAGCTACAAGTATGATCTCATGTGAAGCTGCATGGTTGCAGAAGCTCTTAAGTGAGTTGTTTGTACACATGATGAATACTACTATGATTCTCTGTGACAACTAGAGGAGGGATTCGATTATTGAGGAATCTCGTATTCGATGATTGCTCCAGCAGATAGACATCAGATACTACCTTATCTGGGATATGGTAAGTCGATGAGCGAGGAGGCTCCATCGCATTGAGACTGATGTACAGGTCGTAGACATTTTGCAAAGCCTCAGGAAAAGTCAAATTTGTGACTTTCCCAAATGACTTGGAGTCATTGAGAGACCTTCTTATAAGGGTCCTGCATGTTGCATGCATTGAGCTCTGGGAGCTCTGGGGGGCTTGGGGTACTTACTGGAGCAACATACGACCACAGGTTGACTCACCCTCCCCTGGTGGTGTGCTATGTATGGGATGATTAGTTCTCCAGTGGTAACTATGAAACGGGATTATTAGTTCTCCTATGGGCTGGGATGATTAGTACTCCCATGGCAACTGTGGAACAAGATGATTAGTTCTCCCGTGGGTCGAGATGATTAGTTCTCCCGTGGCAACTGTGAAATAAGATGATTAGTTCTCTTGTGGGCCAGGATGATTAGTTCTCTGTGGAAGCTATGGAACATGATGATTAATTCTCATGTGGGCTAGGATGATTAGTTCTCCCGTGGCAACTGTGGAACAGGATGATTAGTTCTCTTGTGGGCTGGGATGATTAGTTCTCTCATAGCGGCTGTGGGGCAAGATGATTCGTTCTCTTGTGGATAGGATGATTAGTTCCACTGTCGAGGCATCCTGCCCATGTAGTCTGGGACTCATAGGAAGTACCTCTCATCTGATCAATGAGCAGGGAAATGGGGTTAGGGACCATAGTAGTACTATCGATGGACGCATTGATGTATCTACCATACTCCCTATGCTAAGATGACCTCCATTGATCTGGGATCAGTATGAGTGGTTTGAGACACTCTCTTTTGATATTGATCTAGGATCAATAAAAATGACTTCGGGCTAATAAGAGTGATGTGACACACTCTCTTTAGATGAAACTAACTTCAGGTCAGTAAAGAATGGTATGAGACATTCTCGATCAATTATTCTTCTTCATGGATCAGCAGAGCAGAGCAGAGTAAAGCAAAGCAAAGCTCAGCAAAGCAGATCAGTGCAGGGCACTGATGGCAGAGATCGTATAGTTAGACATATGGATCAGCGAATGGAGTTCTCCCTAGTTGAGAGGGAGTGTTAAAATTGGAAACTAGGGCCAAATTCCATGTGGGTCATCTTATTAATGGAAGATGCTATTTTTCTTGGATCCCTCTCATCAAGAGGTGTAGGATTGATCTAAAGATCATTCAATTCCAATAAGTTTTTACGGAGATATGAATTTATTTGTGTTATGGGACAATTCGTCAAGGTCAACTAGCAACCAAATAAACCTCACTTGTGCTCAACGTTTTAGTATAAATAGAGGTGGCCTTCAAGTCATTTCAACACACTTGGAATCTCTTCCTCTCTACTTGTCTTTGGGTTTTAGTAGGAGGAGAGATCCTAAGGGACAATGCTGCCCTAATACAGAGGGCAGAAGCCAGAACAACTGGAATTGTCAGAACTGTCAGAACTACCAGCAACTGCCAGAATTGCCGGGAAAAGCTGGAACTGCCAGAACTGCCAGGAATAGCCGAAATTGTTGGAACTGCCAGGAACAACCGAAATTGTCGGAATTGTCAAAACTGTTGAGAACTACCGGAATAGGTGAGAAAGCTAACATAGAGGGTAGAAGTTGGAACTACCAGAACTGTCGAAACCGCTGAGAACAGCTAGAATTGCTGGAATTACACGGAACTGCTGGAATTGCCGGGAATAACCGGAACTTCCGAAACTGCGGGGAATAACCGGAATTGTCGAAACTGTCGGAATTTCCAGGAACATCCGGAATTGCCAGAACTATCGGAATTGTTGGTAACTACTGGAACATGTGAGAAAGCTAATGCAGAGGGCAGAAGCCGGAACTGCCGAGAATAGCCAGAATTGCCTGAATTGTTGGAACTACCGAAATTGCCAGGAACAACCAGAATTTCCCAAACTGCCAGAACTGTCAGAGCTGTCGGGAACTGTTGGAACTACCGGGAACAACTAGAACTATTGAAACTGCCAGGAACTGCCGAAACAACTAGAGCATTTGTCTCTGAAGGAGAGTAGCATTCAAGTGACAACTAACTAACATTGGGAAAATTGTATGGTACTTAGTAGAAAATACACCAAGCATGCAATGTTACAGCTAACATGCAACAACAAGCATGCTAGGGACACCAAGCATGCAAGGGAAAACAAGCAAGCATGGTGCAGCCAACACATTGGTCAGTATGGCAACATGGTGCAGCAATGGCACATAATGTAGTACAGTGACGAGTATAGTCATGATTAATGAAGTGTGATAAGATGCAACATAGTGATGATGGGTGCAGCATGGTGCAACACGGTGAGGTGCATCATGAGGATGAAATGCAACACAACGGTAGGTGAAGAAGTCACCTTGGAGAATCAATTGAAGTAGCATGTCTTCAACTGATCTCATGTATCATCTTCTTAGAGACGATCTATGCTCTTATCTAGATAAGTCAAAGTGTTGACTTCTATTGTAAACGTACTATCTCCTCTCTCCGTTGAACTACTGAAGAACATATTAGAAGAATTGATCAAGGGTTTCACCACATTGGGGTTTGTCCCTGGCTAGAGCCACATCTTGTGTCTTCTTGTCTTGGCTTGTCTTCTGCGATTTATGTTTATGTTCTATCTGCATTTTAATTTAATGCTGATGTGATTGCTAATTTGGAAAAGATATTGAGCTAACTGTGAAAATTGAAATAAATTGCTCTAAGCATAGAACATACCTAAAATTAACAATCCTACTATCGTTCATCAAATCTTAGACAAATACAACTATTAATACTCCCATGTTAAGGAACTAACTCCAGCAAGGTTCATATACGATCATGCATAGAGACATAGAACCTGTACTCGCATATAGTTTTTCACTTGTTTTATAAACAACAACAAGTGGAATGCAATCATGGCTTCTTCTTCATGTAGTGATTGAAGGGGGGTTTAAGGGGGCGGATCCAGAGGGAAATGGGGATTAGGCGAAAGGAGAAGGAAATAGTAAAGGGGAAAGGTCCCAGAGGGGCTTGCGCTTTCCTATGCAAGAGAAAAAGAAGAAGAAATAAGAAGGAGGTTCTGCTTAACCAATATTTCAACCTAATAATCCAATTATAGAAGAAAAAAACAAAGAAAGAAAGAAAGGAGGAAGAAAGGACGATGCCACTCCCTTAGAGGAATAAAGAAAGTTGGTACATGAATGGGCACATCAGGACCTAGATGTGTTATCCTAGAGGCTTGTGAATATTACTCAAAAGCTTATTTAGCTTGGAAAACAAAAAAAAACAGATTTGATTGAGGACCCAATAGCATGGGATTTTCAGGGATTCAAAGATAAATGAAAATAAATTTTACTGAAGTATCTCACAAGAGCAGGGAGGAAGAAGGGGAGTAAGCCTAAGAAGGAATCTAGGCAAATTATGAATCAGGCCTCTACCCTGAATGAGGCTACGTCGGCCACCCACATCCAGTCACAATGAGGATTTTATCTTGGAACATTCACGGTCTAAATAACGGAGGCAAACATGGATATCTTATAGATAGGATAAACAAACAGAAACCAACTATTGTAATTCTATAGGAAACAAATCTAGGAATAGACAAAATGTCAAAGATAGCATAATTTTGTTGGAAAGGTTGTATTCAAATTTCAGTGGATTCTAGGGGAAGTGTTGGTAGTTTAGCAATGTGGTGGAATCCTAATGAGGTCGCCTCTAGTGATTGGATGGCCACAAAAAGAATTCCAATAAAAACCTTCTGATATATATGTACCAAAGAGGAAGTGGAAGTATTAGCAGTATATGGTCCCTCTTGAGTTAAGGAAAAAAAGGATTTTCTACAAACACTCAAAAAACTCAAAAATTTGTTAGGAGACACTTTATGGGTGGTAGGAGGGGATTTCAATCTTATTAGGTCCCTTTAGGAGAAGAAAGGAGGCATACGTAATCTTGATTAGGCTTCCATATCTTATGATGATTATATATAGGAGCTTCATCTTGTAGACATAGGAACAAAAAATGGGTCTTCAACATGGAATAATCAATGTCGTGAGGAAAGCTAAATATCATGTCATTTAGATTGTTTTATGGTAGTGCAGCAAATAATGCAAACAGATATTTACCTGGAAGTGTTGATACTGCCTTGTATGGGATCGAACCATTGGCCTATAGGGTTTGATATGGACCTTAAGGAATCCCCTTCAAACAAATTGCTCTGGTTTGAAATTTTCTGGTTGAAAGATACGGATTTGGTAGAATTTATGAATCAATGGTGGTTACAATTGGATATCAAACGTTGGGATTATATGCATACTTTTCACTTCAAATTAAAATCTCTAAAACACTACATTAAGGCTTGGAAAAAGCACAATTTTGGGAATATATTCAAGGAGAAATTAGCCTTGGAATAGAAAATGTGAGATATTCAAAAAAAATATGAGTCTTGAGGGTCGATCTGAAGAGTTACTGAATGTAGAGGCTATCACCCTACAAAATTTAGAAAAACGCAGAAAACAAGAGGATATTCTCTGGAGGCAGAAATCTAGAATACATTAGCTAAAGGAAGGATATACTAACTATAAATTGTTTCATAATTCCATGGTGCAACGTCATCAAAAAACATGATTTTTTCACTCAAGGGCTAGGATGGAGAAAGAAATATCCAACACGAGGACATCAAGCAAGAATTAGTCACCTATTTTAAAGATTCACATTCATAAAACAACCTTAAGGGGCATCATTGTATTAAAGCATTGATACAAAAGATCCCAAGTATCTTAATGAAAGAACAAAATCTAGGTCTAATGAGATCGATTTCCTACTCGCAGGTAAAATTTGTAGTAATGAATATGCCAAAAAACAAGGGTGCTAGGTCCATACAGTTTCACAATTGACTTTTATCAGGCTTGTTGGGATTTCTTATGGGAAGATATTCACGAATTAGTGGAGGAATATCAACAGACAAGAAAGATATTCTTTGTGTTAAATTTAGCTTTCTTCCCACTAGCACCTAAACTAGGTTAGTCTGATAATCTAGACATATTTCGTCCAATTTCTATATGCAATGTGTTGTATAAAACTATTTGTTCAATTATTGTCAAGAGACTCAAACCACTCTTACCTCAATTAGTGTCTCCAACTCAAATTCGTTTTTTGAAGGGAAAACATATATAAGATGGCATTATTGTAGTACAAGAAGTAATTCACTCTTTCAAACAAACCAAACGTCTAGGAATGATTATAAAAATAGATTTATCAAATGCTTTTGATAGGCTCAGCTAGATGTACATATACTATGTTCTACAAGCTTTTGGTTTCTTGGAGAAGTGGTTATTATGGGTCGGGTCTTTGGTTTCTTCTGATTTTATCTCTATACTATTAATTAGTGTGTTTTCTTTCACTTTCTAACCTTCAAGAGGACTAAGACATGGAGACCCTTTATCACCCTTCCTATTCATCCTTGCAATGGAGGGTTTGGGTCAATTATTCTCCAAGGAAACTAAACCACGTTTTCTTCATCAACTTCGTTTATATGGTAAATAATTTACCATATCACCTCAATATTTTGTAGATGATGTCCTCTTATTCACTTTGATGACATGGAGAGAGGAAAAAAGAGTAGATTCTCTATTACAAATATTCACGAAGGCTTATGGGATGATGATTAACAAAAGTAAGTCAAATATTTTCTTTTTCAATTTCCTAGAAAATGTACAAAATAAGTTACTTGGAACACTGGGATTTAGTAAGGGGAATTTCCCATCCAAGTATCTAGGAGTACCCTTGGCCTTGGATCACAACTGAGAAACATCACGGGAAAGTCTTCTTGAGAAGATTAGACATAAAATAAGGATTTGGGAATTTAGAAATCTAAATTTCCCCAGTCGATTGGTTTTAGTCAAATAAATAGTACAATCCCTATCAAATTACTAGCTCTCAGTAATGTCCATTCCAATCACAGTCTCTCAGCAATTTTGATCCATATGGACAAATTTTTTATGGCGTGGACATTCTCAATCTAGAAAATGTGCTTTGTTGGGTTGGAGTAAATTGATTACATATAAATAGTCAAGATGGTTGGGGACTTGTGACCCTTCTCTTGTCATTCAAGCCTATGCCATAAAGCTCTGGTGGCTCTGGATCAAAGGTGGTTCTCAAATATGGAAAGGAATTTGGGCCCGAAAATATATGCATCATTCGATGCAACAAGATATATTAAGGTTTGATGGCTCTATCAAGGATTTGATTATTTGGAATTGGGCGCAACAATGCAAAACTATTGTTCACATACATTCTTTATGAGAGGTCAGAGAAGGAAAGAGCACATATTTTTGGGGGGAATCATGGCAACAATTTTCGCCATTGCAAGAAAACGACCAGTTTTCTCAAATTAAAAAAATAACACATTAAAAAGGTGCCCTAAACGTTGTAAACTATTGGAAACAGTCTCAGCAAGATTCATAATGGAGATAATGGAAGGAAAAGGAAGATTGATCCTCCCAAGATATGAATCCAAACTAGGAATATAATCCATAAAATACAATAATTAGCATGGTAAAGGGTACACGTAATTTTCGACATCCTCCTCCAAACTTTGTTCAGTTAAGTTTTGATGGGGCATCAAAAGAAAACCCAAGTTTAGCAGGTTTATGGGGGAATTCTTATAGATGCATTCTCAAACCCTATACATGTTTATGCATTTTCTTGCAGCTTATCATGAAATAACATGGAAGAATTTGAGTCGTTGGAAATAGGTTTACACATAGCTAAGAGAGAAGGATTCTACCTCATACAAATTCACAGTGATTCAAAGTTGGTCATTCAAATAGTTTCAAAGATAATGATTGGTCTTCAAATGGATACAATCATTCATATTTGGAATTTACAAATGGTGGTGAAAAATATTAAGGCATTACTTGAGCACTTTGATTTTGTTATCCAAATGCACATGCAGCGAGTAGGGAATCAAGTAGCTGAATCATTGACAAATTGAGGGTGCAAGGAAGACCATGTATCTATTGATATAGCCTATTTGGAGATGAAAGGGAAAGTGGAAGTTGAGGAGCTCCAAGGTTATATAATGCATGATAAATTAAGTGCAGGTATCCAAATCCCCAATTGGGGTGTCTCCCAGAAAACCTATAGTTTCAATGACATCTCCCACCAACATTCATCACTGTCAAGTTTCTCTGACAGGTATGTTAATTATGAACATGCATAAAATTTGGTTGGTCACCAAGGTGTTGGTCCTTGAGAAGGGAGAAGAGCACAACACTTGGTGGAATATATTGCGTGTGTGGTAGGAGCACTGGTCATTTGAAGTTTTAACCCTTAGTTATTCAATGCATCATAAGTATCCACAGCACAGTGCATCAAGCAATGTGTGTGGTATTATGTTGGTACATTCCTTACTCTCTTCCAACTTGGAGATGGCATTTCCTTCAAGGTCATAAATTCCTATTACAAAGTCCTACTTCATCCTTTGTATGTTATATCCCAACTGTGTTTATATGCATCTACCATAGTTAGTGTCTCAATGGAGGGGGTATTTTCAATTTGTTTTATAGGGACATTCTCACTATGGTTCCAAGGACTCACGCATCGTGTCACCAAGGGGGTTCTTCGGGGCCCTCCTCCTCACGACATAGGAGATTATTCAGTTGGGATTTGGTCGCAAATTTTTTCAATGCGACACCTTTGGAGGTACACAGATAAATACTTTAGATAGAAGCCAGAGAATTTGGAGATCGAGCATATTTCTAAGGTTCTGACATTGGAGGCAATAGTCTCAAATGGACTATAGACACAAGAAACTTTCGTAGGAGAAGTATACACTTCCTACATTCGATCAGTCGTCATTGCCAAATGGAGACTATCATGAGTATGGTCATTAGAGACAAGTAGGTAGACAATTATAAAGTGTTTTCAGGCTAGAAATACATCAAACACATTCTTAGAGACATTAAATATAATTCAGACGACATAATGGCTTTGTTATCTAGCATTGAGTTCTATATAGTATCCAACTCATATACCGAATCCAATGAGAATCTGAAATCACATGGTGTCATCAATGCACTAGCACAAGCCTCCCCTCAAGCTAATTCAACTACTTCATCACCGATCCTCATTTTGGATTAAGGAGTGCAGCTAGAGGATTTGATAAGATGGATAATCTAAAAGAAACATTGGTTTTGGTTTTTTGCTCTTATATCTATCAGTTGTTTTTATTGTGTCTAAGAGTATTGGGCTTTTGTTGTTCTCTAGTTGTTCATCGTGTTATTACCTAGTTGTGTGTCATGTATTGGTCTAAGTGTTTTGTGTTTTTGTAAATGACTAGCTAAATAGATCGTAGTCAACTTATGCTCCTAATACATCCTAATTTTTACACAATTTTTGGCATATAGATCTATAGAAGTGCCATAGCTCCTAAATAAATAAAATTATAATGGTAACTTTATAAAAATGTAAACTTTTTATATTAATAGATATCTAGTATGAAATTAACCCAAAAAAAACCATAGTAACATATTGAAATTTACACAACAAAAAAAATAAATAAATAAATCGTAATAACATAATAACACATATAATCTATGAAAGATAATACATAGATATTTGAAAATACATAGATATTTGAAAAGACAACCTTGTAAACAACAACAAATAGTTTCTATTCTAGCAAGATCACTAAATAACTCCAAAATCTTCCACCTTACAACATGAGTTGATGTCCTTTTATATAGATTATGATATGAAAGTAGTTGTTACATCCTATACAAAAATTTAGTCTGGTCCACTAACGTTACCACTGAAATAACTAAAATTGAATCAATTTATATTTTATATACACTTATTTCAAATATCATGGCTTTAAGTAGATTTATATCTATAATAGTCCAAATCATTTTAGAGTAGTCGACGTTTAAAAGAATATAAAACGATTTTCATAATATTTTACCCTTTGTTATTTTGCGATGAGGGGTGGATTATATAATTAAAGTATGGTGGGCGTAGTACATTTTATATTTATTAGAGATTGTAAAAATAAAGTTAAAAGATGAGATTTATCCTTATTAGTATTCTTAAAATATACATTAATTCTTATTAAAAAGGGATAAAAGATAAAAAAAAATTAAGTAGATAAAAGATAAAATTTTATAAAAAGAAAGAATATATAATCTTTGTAATATAAAAAGTGGAGTATGAAAAATATATTTTTAGGTATTGTAAGTTCAAATAAATTTTTGTAATAATATTAATATTCATAATTTGCTTGTGATTATCTAATTTATTAAGAATAAGATTATGGAACAATATCCTAGATCTAGGTAGCATATTGCGTAGTGTGTCTTGTCAGATAACACATGACAAACATCATGCTTGTATACAGACGTGGTCTAAGTGGTGGTCATGCACTACAAAGCTCCATCAAAGGGGCTTGGAGACAAATAATTTGAATCTTCTGAAACATTTCATCCAAATCTATCTTTTGATCTACCTTACACTAGAATTCATGTCTCTACTCAAATTTGTGTTTCTATAACCTCCTCTTCTCCTTTATACTTGCTTGCAGGTGTTGGGTTCCAAAAAGAGGGGTATCATTTCCATTATGAATATTTCTAGACTTCATCACTCTAGGATTCAACTTACCAAGTAGGCAACCATGGTTAGGGAATGTGGAAGAGCTAAATGAGGAGGTAGAGGACATGGGGGTCGACCCTTCTCGCCATGGCATGATCAATATGTGGAGTTGTTTGAACAGGATATTCCAGTTCACATATGTCATATGGTTGTAATAATGGAAGTGGAGGAGCGAAGGTGCTTAGGTGATGGCCTTTGGTAAGTAAGGAACTTGTTAGCATGCCAGCTCTAGACCATGGAAGAAGCTAGAGGAGGATCAAAATGTAGGATGGTTGAGGCTAGCGTCTAATTCAGTAATACTCACCTAGCACAGTTGGAATTGAGTTCCCTCCCATCCCCATTACTCATTTTTCCACTTGTACAAGGAAAGATCTGCAGACATGGACTCCAACCAGCGTAGTGCACCTCCTCCTCTAGTGGCACAGGGAAAATACAAATCCCCAGTGGTTTGTGTCTCCCCTTCCAACAAGAGACAAGAGAGTAAATTTGATAGTCTACCAAATCCTCCAAGCAACGCATCCCATGTCCTCAAAGGAGAATCCTCTGAGCAAGGTGCTACCTCCTATGGCTATGTGATTGAACGGGATCATCTAGAATGGCTTCTAGAAGGATATAATGACCCTTTGCATATCTAGACATGTTGGAACATGAGAAGAAAGCTAAAACTTAGTAGTGTTAGCTGCAAGAAGTTCCAAAGACAAGAATACAACATGAGTGAGATCCTCATTAGACAACTTATGCTTTTGTCGTCCTTCAGTCTACATAGTTTTCTCAATTTTTCTAGTTCTAAAAGAAGGCATCATTGTAGTATGGCCTATGCGCATTTTTTATTTAAACTATTTTTTGCACTCTTTGAGGGACCATCTAATTTCCCTTGCCCAAGTAGATGACCCTTCTCTAGCTCATGTCAGACCATATTCAACACTTGTAGACATCACTTCATTTAAACACTAGTCTCTATAGCTCACCATGACATGCACTCTATGTAGAGCATTTTTTGTAATATAAAGTTCTCTTCTTGTTTACCAAAAAAGTCAAATATTTTGGAACAATAAATATCAAAATGAATGTGAAAATAGAACATAGAAAAAAAAATCATGAAATACATTGGGCTACATCCATAGAGAAACATCCAATCCTTCCTTTATTCTATTAAACAAAATAAAGGGATAAAACCTACAACACATTTATTGCAACCTCCACTTTACCCTCTGATAATATCCTTTCTCACTCACAATGTCGTCTCATACTATGCAACCATGATATAATGTCCTCATAAAAAATGAGGGTTTCCTTCTAAGGTGTAAAAAGGAACCAATATAACTTCTAGCATTAGATTTGTATCCTAATAATAAATGGTCTAAATTGACTAAAAATTACAATATTTTACAAGGCATTTTTCCAAAAAAAATCTCTTCAAAAGTGTGTTACCATCAAAAATCCAACAATAGTGGCTCAAGAATTGTTGTCACCTTAAAGCCCCTAGTGACACATGATGGAAGGGGTGTGTGCAAGCCCAAACTCTCTCATAAAAAGCTAAGAAACAAATATGATTGAAACAAGAACTCTAAATTTTGCAAATAATTAAAATCCACAATCAACATAATCTTTTTTAGTATTCATGTAACAAAAAGTTAAATAAAATAAAATAATTTTGAATAATTGTGTAATTTATATTAATAAAAATAGAATGAAATTTCATATCTAGTTTTTCCCCATTAAATTATATTAAGAAGATTTATTTAAAAAAATTGATAATCTCAACTAAATTTATATTTAAAATAGAACTTGAATTCTTAAGTTTTCACCTTAAAAAATTTAATCTCATGCTTGCAAGATATAATTTAAGTGTTAAATTATTAAAAAACAAAATTACACACGCGCGCGCGCGCACACACACACACACACATATATTCACAATACCCATCTAATATATATATTATATATATATATATATATATATATATATATTATATATATATATATATATATATATATATCCATGGAACATGAGGGTAGATATACCCAAAGGAACCACACTCCTCGGCTAAACTAATTAGAGCCTAACCTCAAGAGTATTAAGGAGAATTGAACTCGTGACCTCCAAATGGCAAGTGCTTTAACAACACGACCTCAACTAATTGAACTAAACCTCAAGACTAACATTTAAAAGAATAATTTATCATATATTTATGTGAAAAAAAAATCATTTCAATGTAATACAAGCATTATTAAAAATAACAAATTTAATCATTTTAATATGATATAAATATTTTTTAAATTATAATCAATTAAGCTATATATAATATAATGTGAAATAGTATTATGTTAAAGTAATATTTTGCTTAATAATCAAGAAAAATAATTTTAAAATATTTATAATACATAATTTTTATTTATTTAATTATAATTATAAATTTTCTCTCAAATAGGGTGATAGGGAGGGACCAAGTCGAGGGTTGAGGGTGATAGGGAGGGACCAAGTCGAGGGTTTCATGATTGCTACCCACCAAGGACAACATTGGTAAATGTCCCCCACGAAATTAATAATCATCCTAACATTTGAATTAATCGTCATGAAGGAACACCATTTAAGGGGTATGGGAAGTCATTGGCATAATTGGATTTTAATGTTAGAAGGGTGGATGATCATTTCAATGGTTAATGCAGAAAATAGAGGTTTGTAAACACATTATGAAGTCATTGTAATCACCAAGTTTAAAGTTAAATATTAATTATACAAGCTAGGGGATTCCAAGCCCGAGTACTAGAGAAACCATGCACAAGCAAGAGAGAAATTCACATAATAGAGCTCAAAAATATAGAAATTTATGGCCACTCATGGCCTCATGCTCCTACATGTAGTGGATATGGAAAATTGGGGGTAATATTTTTCACCTATCTTTTATTATGGCACATGTGCTAACTCTCCTTTGTTGTTTCCCTTTAAAGTGAGTGCAAGCCCTGATATTTTTGTTGCTCTCTTTAGTATTTATTGCTCTTAATCCTTGGTCTCTATTACTCATAATCCTCAAAACTTGTCTAACCTTTAGAATGTCTTGAGGGTGTGAAATCCCTCAATAGATGGCAATAGATGGCATTAGGTACAACTCTCTTGATTCCCCCTATTTTCCCTCTTTGGACTTAACTCTTATTTCTACCACCTTTCAACTTGAAATCCCTTCCCTAATGTAGTACACAACTGAGAATAACAATGCATTCGTTAGCATGACCAGGCTATAGGCACATGCTCATTCTAGAGTAGCTTATTATAGGAAAATGGAGAATTCTCACAGCCAACCACCACCCAACAATATGTTGAAAACTTGGCCAACTTCTATAGGGCCAACATGGCAGAACAATTGCAAGACAAAATTTCCAATGCTAAGAGGGAGATAGCTAGAGAAAGGGAATACCTCTCAGATATAAATATAGCTAATGAAATTGATGATTGGTTCATAGATGTTGGTAACACTAGAGGGAGGTTTAACCAATATAAGTACACCATTGACATATACTAGCACCTCAAGATGCTACTAGGATGAGTATTGGTGGACTGAAATGTAGGTCGGGATGACATATTATTGATGTTTGATGAACTTGAACTTATACTAAAAGGCATGGATAATCTAATTTAGAAAATTGAGTTACATCTTGGTCTTCTACCTGACCTGGGCTACTCAACAATGAGCAATAAAGAGCTAAGAGTTGTGAAAGAATCAAACTCCCTCAAAATTGGACGACTACATCATTACAATTTTCATATACTCATTTTCATTTATTATTTTATATATTTACAGTTATAAATATTTATAATGTTTTAGAACGCCACATGCCTTAGCCTAACTACTTTTTGGCTTTAATATCTTAGAATATTCTCAATCTTTAGCTACTTAAACAAATTTGACTTTCTCTGTAATCTAGTTTCTCTATTAACCAACCAAAAAATATTTGAATAATAACAAACAAACAAAAATTAAAATTCATGTGTTTGATTAGATATGAAAAATAAAATTTAATTAAAAAACCTAGTTATAAATTTAAATTTAATATTCTCTTATACCATACACTACATTTTATTTTATTTTATTATATTTTTATTTTTTTATTTAATATTTATTTTCTATCACGTGATATATCGAGACAATTTAAAAGGGAGAAATCATACGAATCCCCGAGACAATTTAAAAGGGAGAAATCATACGAATCCCCTAGGTTGACTTGAATGAAAAATATGTACTTTCTACTAAAGTGGAGTTGGTATTTATAAAAAAAAAAAATCCACTCATATTAATAAGATGCATGAATTTCTCCCCCAATTAGACTTTTGCACATTGCTTGTTGCACATTCTCTATTGCCTAGGGTTGTAGTTTGGCAAAGGCAACTTGGTGGAGTCATTTCAGTTAAAACACTTCCAAGGATTGGACAATGGTAACTTGGTGGAGTCACCTCATTTCAAACCTTTTCTGTAAGATCATGCTCATAATGTACATTATGGCAGAAACATGGGCCATGCCCACAACAACTAATAACACTCTTTAATGGTAGAAATTGTAAGTAATAGATTCCTGGTTCTGAGCCCCAACCTTACCTATGTCTTATGCATTGAGGACAAGCTCTTAATGCATCAAATACAACATGGGCCATGCCCACAACAACTAATAACACTCTTTAATGGTAGAAATTGTAAGGAATAGATTCCTAGTTCTGAGCCCAACCTTACCTATGTCTTATGCATTGAGGACAAGCTCTTAATGCATCAAATACAACATGGGCCATGCCCACAACAACTAATAACACACTTTAATGGTAGAAATTGTAAGGAATAGATTCCTAGTTCTGAGCCCCAACCTTACCTATGTCTTTTGCACTGAGGACAAGCTCTCAATGGATCAAATACAACATGCATACAAGTTGGTGTGTACATGTCTACCTTTATTTCACATATAGTGGGGATTGGTACTAAGGTGGGAGGACTACAATACGTTATATTGGATTGAATTCTTGTACCGAATCTTGTGTGAGGGACATGCACGATATGTTAACTTTGACAGCCTTAGTCAGCTCGTAATTTTCTTGGTCTGCCACTCTTTTGAGTTTTATTTTTTTTTGGCACACCCAAAATATTCGGTATTAGACTTCTACCCAATACTATTTTGTTTTTAAAATTCTTTGACTTGTTTTATACATACATTAAGTGCATAATTTTATGTTTGAGAGGAGCATATTAAGTGGAAATACAAAAATTGGTCCGACTTAGAATATCGAATTTATTTGGTATATCTAGGGTTTTATAAGGCCAAGGTGGAGGTGTAGTTTATCTTAATTATGAACAACTTGTTTAAATATGGCATTTGAGAGTTTTAAATGTTATCTGTATGATTTATTTTTGCCTATTTCAACACTTTTATAATCAATACTTTTATGGTCAAAGCATATATGTAACGAGGTCTCTTTATTGATTTTATTTATTTATATTGATTTTTGGATGTTTTTCAATGATTTTATTGGTTTTCCTTCATTTTAGGAAGGATTTTGTTTGGAATGGGTGAGTTTTTCTAAAGTGTAAATTTTAAATTTTGTGTTTTTATAATTAATACTTTTATGGTCAAAGCATATATGTAACGAGGTCTTTTTATTGATTTTATTTATTTATATTGATTTTTGGATGTTTTTCAATGATTTTATTGGTTTTCCTTCATTTTAGGAAGGATTTTGTTTGGAATGGGTGAGTTTTTCTAAAGTGTAAATTTTAAATTTTGTGTTTTTATTTATTTTTAAGGAGAAAAATTATTGGAAAATTTAATTGCCTAAATTATTTCTCATTAAATTATCAGTTGAGGCTTGTAGGTTGACAAGGTGTTGGCAAAATATATGTAGAAATATGTTTAATCGATTCTAATTCAAAGGATATTACATCGTTTTGTTATAATCACGTTTTGTAGGAGCTTAATTGAATATGGATTCACCCCTTACATGCCACATAAACAGAGAAATAAATAATAATTTAAAATATAATCTCATTCATTAGTATCCTAAGGGCATCTAGAAGGTTCAATAATTCCCACAACTTAGTTACCAAAAGAATATCACGAAGTGCCAAAAAAGAATCATTTGTGCAAAACAAAAATATATCAACTCAAAGTTATTAGTCCAAGCCCTAGAGTCTTTCAACTTCATGTGGATTACCTAGGTTGTTAACTCTCCACATCAAGGGCCCTCACACCATTCCACATCGATTATTACAACATATGAAATTCAAGAATAAAGATAGAAACAAATGAATATGTTCTACGTAAACAAACTTAAATCAACAAAATGCATATATATCAATAAATTATAATGACGTTGCAAGTGCATCCCAGATTAGGGGGTTGTGCCCAATTGGAAGCACTGGAGGGATAAAATATTAACTCACAGTATGATCAACAAGAGAGAACTTGCATTAATTCACATGAAAATTACATAGTACATAGTTTTTGTTTACAAGATATGTCTGCTACATCAATTTCTCTATTAAATCAATTAGCCCCTCAAGAATTGTTTACTTGAATATATAGAAATTAATCTCTAACAACTCTGAGCAAAAATAGCCAAACTAGGGTGCCTCAACCCCATTCACTACCCAAATAACCTAGTGTTACAGCCATAGTAAAAATTTGTACAAAACAAAAATATGGAGTATAATCGTCCAGTAAGATGTTACACTGAAATTACATTCCCAAGATAAGAAGATTATCTATTTGAACAAAATTAGATCATGAGATGCGTTGATCCAAGTAGTTCAACCGGTCGCTTCTTGTAGTTCAACTACTTTTGGTAATTCAACATGATATGCATAATATGCATGGTTCTAGTAGTTCAATATGCAACTTCTATTCCTATAATTTATATAAAAGATACAATACCCAAGGTTAATCATGTAAGGAAATACATTGAAAACACAAACTTAATTCATGATAAATTGAATTTAATTACAAATAATCACCCTATCTAACTCATAAATGATAAGGCCATGAAACTGATAGAAACAATAGGCATGGTCGTAACTGGAGAAGAACTGCCAACAAGTAGTGAAGGTTTACCTACTGAGATTTTCCATAAGTGTTATGCTTGTGCCCTTCCCCCCTACTATTAGATATAAGAGGTCCTTTAGCTTTGAGGATAGGTTCCTAATCCAATCCTAAGATAGATGATGCTCCCAAGTAAAAGATCCCTAGATTATCCGTTGAATATTAGGTGGCTTGTTGGTTGGTTGCCGCATAACACTTTGTCACACATAACTCTTCTTTCCTTGAAGTTAACTTATTTCATTTCCAAATAAAATATGGCTAAGTGTTGGGTCCAATTTAAGATCCTATAATGAATCCTTTCTTGGTATTGCACAAAAATAGTAAGTATGTTTGAGGGAAAAAATACATGATATATCTTTAATTTTAAGATAGGTTACTCACTCTGAGATCTTGAAAAAATAGGGAATGATAGGAAAAAGGTGTCTAATGTATGTAACAAATGGGTCAAATTCGAGAATCATCATCTCCCCCACGCGTACACTATTGCGCGTCCTTGTGCATTATACCCTTCTCAACTTGGAGTAGAAGATCAGGACTTGTTGAACCTTTCATATGTCTTTCCTGAAAAACGTTTAACTTCAACTTTATGCAATGATTACCACCCAACCTAATTCCTCGTACCATTACTTACCCCTCTTAGCTAGAAATCAGTTTTGGGTTGTTGACCCATCCCTGGCTTTTTTAAGTCATTCATTCCTTTCATTCAACGCTTGGATATCCTGTTTAATATGTTTGTTCAGAACCTTCAATTCTTTATCTCATTGCCTAGGTTTCTTTATCTTCTCGCTCCGACTCCTCGTACACCGTGATGTTTCAGGTACATCATCCACTTCCACACCTTCAATCAATTTGAAGTCTCGAAGCTCAAGAGCATCAGGTATCTCAATTTGATTAATCTTCTCAAGTCCCTTTTCTTGTTGTAATGGCTTTGGGGCATCAGTCACGTGTACTCCTTTAGTTACTTCAATCCCTTCAAATTTAGGGGCATTAGTTATCACAATTTTTATTGCACGCATAGGCCCTTTAGCCCCCTCTGCATTAGAGTTAGAATAAGGGAGATTAAGTATGTTTTGTTTTACTTCCTCACATACCTCATACACAATGGTTTCCACTGGAATTAGCTCTATTGTTAGGCTCAAAGAGAATGCTATAGATTTATTTTCTTCCTTAAAACTCATACTTGGTCATCCAAAGAGCACATTAAAGATCTACAAGGTGTACTCTTGATAATAATCACTTCATTTGAACCATGATTTAGTTCAATTCCTTTCAACTAGTTTTCACTATTATGAGAAACCATCAAAAGGGTTACTCGAGATGCTTGTTGGTATTTTCCTGTCTCCAATACAACCTTCCTTTTCTTCTTTCAATGATAATCCTTTTTTCCATGCACAATTTTCTTATTCATCAGAGCCTCTTCATGCTTCTACGGTTTGTTAGGTCATAGGATATATTGTCATGAGTCAAGAGAGTCCACATCATGATTATTATACCCTTCCAAGGAAGATGTACCTTGTAAAATAATTTATTTTTAGTATAGAAGGTCCTAGAAACCTCCAAAGTACAAGTCGGCTCTAACAGCTTCAAGTCGGCATAAAGGAGGGAATTCGACCCCTTGGAAAGGCTAGAAATACATGCATCTTCAACCTTATTTGACACACTCACTCACATAAGTTCGATCTCTCAAGAACAAGTTCGATATGAAGCTAGAATAAGCAAGAAAGGAAGAGTGAAGCTCTAGAAGGAAAGAAGAATCCAAGAAAAAGAAGGAAATTTTTGGCATTATGACTAATGTGTAGTCCTTAATGGCAACCTACTTGTCAAATATGTTCTTGATGTCAAATTGGTTATAATATGATGATTATAGAATTGTTATTAATGACATGTTCGATGGTACAAATGTTACAGAGGATATGGAAGAAAATTAATAGCTTAGTCTTAGGATGCATGACAAATGTGAAGTTTAAAAAGTATACATGACTATGGTGAAGAAGATTCGTGTACATACACAAGTTCTATGAATAAAATTCACATACATGATCTGAACCATGGAAAGTTGGATACCAAGGGCCATGGTAATTTCCCATAGTATTGTGCTGGCAATGTCTATTTGATCCTATCAATTGAATACTAACAAGATTACCAAGGGATTTTCCTAACGTATTGAAAAATCCAAAGTTATATAAGGAGATGGAGATCAAAGAGATTTGTGTGCAATGTAACCGATTATTCTTGTGTGACATAATTTATAACAGGTGTGCACCAGGGAGGAAGAAAAAGACTCAGATTTGAAGATGTATTGAATATATGCTTGATTGAGTTGTTTGTTTAAGTGATTAACAATGCAAGATCTGTGATTATGGTGAAATTATGATTTTCATATATATTTGCTTAGATCTATAGCTTTTATCAGTATGTACACACAATTCTGGATTTGACATGTGTTTTGTTTCCACTAATGATTTGATTCGGTAATTTAAGATTTGTATGCAGGTTTGCTTCAGGAATATCGTGTACATACACAAATATGATTCAGATTAGTCACGTGTACATTTTAATGATTAGGGATTGATGTGTTTATTTAGTATATTGAAATTTGTATGTGGTTTTTATACATGGGGAGTGCATATATAAGCATATATGTTTAATGGAAGTAATGTATATGTTTTATAGTTTATAATTGTTGTTTCCTGATGACAATTGATGAATTTTGATTTGATCATAATGGTTTGTATTTTATAGTTTGGATTGAATTGATTTGGTTGTGGCTTGGCATATTTATTAGTGATGATGCGACATAATTGTGATTGGGTATTCATTGATTCAGTATTGGTATATCTATGATTAGTTGTTGCTATGATTCAATATTTCGGTGATTCAATGGTTGATACACATTAGGGGAGCTTTGAGGTCTAAAATGGGCCTCCTAAGGAAATTATAAAATAATAGTGAAAATAAAAGAATAAGATTAGATTACATCATCAAATTTAGAGGGAAAAAAGAAAAAACTAATTTTTCAACTCACATTTTCAACTTATCTCCCTATGGGTTTACTCAAATTTCGAGTGGAAACACTCGTTGGATGCATAATTCTATTCCTCATCCAAGGAGTACCCATGTTGCATAATTTTGATGTACCCTGCTACATGAAAAATGAGAAATACATGAAAAAGTGTGATTGCAATGATGTTTTTCATGTATTTCTCATTTTTTGTGTAGCAGGGTCTATCGAAAGTATGCAACATGGGTACTCCTTGGATGGGGAAATATATTTTGCATCCAACAAGTACTCCTTCTCGAAAATTGAGTAAATCCTTAGGGAGATAGGTTGAAAAAACGAGTTGAAAAAGTAGTTTTATTATTTTATTATCTTTTAATCTTTTTACTTTTTTACTCAAAAAATGGTGAATCATCCCCCATGGTTGACATCATCATCTTGAATCCTATTGGTTCTAATAAATTTTATTTTAGTTGTACATTTTTCTTAGGAGGCCCATTTTAAACCTCAAAACTCCCCTAATGTTGATTCAATTTGACAACAATTTAGATTTCAATGGTTTAAGATTCATAAATAGGTTTTATGCGCAGGAAGCATGTATATACATGGATATGCTTCAGAACAATCACATATATATTCTTAGGTAAATTTGATTAAGGCTTGTAATAAATACAAATTAGTTTTTTATTGATGACTATGTGATTGGTTGATTAGTGTCAATGATTAGTTGATTGGTTGATTGGTATTGAGCATATTTTTGGGTGTGGGTCCAATTTGCAAATATGATGAAAGGTGGCCTACAGGTTTTGATTATTGTTTGAGATAAGTGGATCCAATATTAAATATTGTAAAATGTGATCCAAAAGGTGTTGAGGGTTGTAACCTTTAGTGGGGGGTAATAGCTCCCTTCAGGTAGGAGTCGGTAAACGGGATTAAGGAGTTGTAGCCCTTCCATTGGGCGCTAGAGAATGAGTAGAGGTTGTAGCCTCCTACAGGTGGGTGCCTGTGTGATGGAAAGAGTTTGTTCCAATAGATGACCGTGATTTAATGATTCTTCATTATAATAAGAGAAGAAGACAAACACAACATCAGCAATGGTTTTCTCCCATATTGGGTTTCCACCTAAAATCTAGGTGTCCATATATGTTGATGTGTTACTTATGTGTTATAATTTGTCTGTTCTTTACTACATACTGAATGGCTAATGAACTAATGATGCAATAATTAAAGTTAAACAACTAATGGATATTATGAAAAGTTTTTAATAATAATATATCCAATTTTAATTCACTGAAGGTGTGTACACATGCAAGTTGTCTAAATAACAGTAGCATACATGATTATGAATATGAAATTGAAAGTTAAAGTGAATGAAAAATATTGATTCAGCCCCCCCGGTATTTTTCCTAACAATTAGTATCAGACCAAGTCCCTCAGAAGGAGCTTGATCGCTTTAAGGGGTGTCTAGCAAAATGAGTAGCCAAGATGGAATTTTCTCTACTAATCCACCTTTGTTTAATAGTACTAACTTTATGTTTTGGAAGGTCATAATGCAATCATGTTTGCAATTATTAGGAGTTCATGTATAGGGATTTTTTGAAGGTGGATATCAATATGCAACCTCCATTCCCATAGATAATGTAATAAAAAAGCATTATGAGAATAATGCAAAGGCAGTCAATGATATCCTGGGAAGATTACCAGAATCTAAGTTCATGAAAGTCATGCAACTAGACAATGGAAAGGCAATATGGGATAAGCTTATTTAGAGATATGAAGGTGATACTAAGGTAAAGAATGCTAAACTCCAATCATATATAATTAAGTATGTGTCATGCGGAAAGAGTTATTTTTGCGGACAAACCTAACCTCCCTAGGAGCCTAAGACTCTCTAGTGACAAACAAGACAAGTAAGAGCAATCCTTCTCTAAACATACATAATTCTATGAGAAACCAAGTGTTTTTCGATCCTACCTCAAATCCCACGCTTGTTGTAGCAGTCCAGCCTCGCTGATCCAGATGAGCTCCTCCTTCACTTTAAGACCTGCATACACTAACAGTCAAACGATTACATAACACCTGAATATTCCATAAAACAAAGCATATTCATCATACAGACCAAGGAGTACATGAAAAAATTCATTAACAACAAATCATTGAGAAGAATGGACTTATTTGTATTAAGGAAACAAGAAAGGAACCATTACAACCTGAGCCTTGGTGTTGTGCAAGCTCCTTCCGGGGTCCAGCAAGAGATTTCCTCTACTTTGACAAGCTCACCCACCTCCAAACGAAAACTAGAAAGGATGGTAATCTCTCCTCACAAGCTTACAATGGAAGTCCTAATTCCATCAGCATCTACCCTTTGGAATGTTCAGCTTTCAACCTCCCCTCCTCTAGCCCAATGCCTGTATTTATAGGGTTCTAGAGGAAGTTATTCAGTTCCAACATCAATGGGATACTCCCTCTTTTGGATGGGGTAGCTCCTCTCTTGATGGGATAAGTTCCTCTATCATAGGGATGCATGAACCATCTGGAGGCGCTCAATACACGTCAAACACTCTTCTAGAAGGCTCTAGAAGTGACCACAAGTAACTTTTTTAAAGATGAAACTCGCGCCTTTTGACCTTTACAGGGGTACGCACCCATCCTTTGGCTTATAGAGTGTACAAGTACGCAGGTACAATGAGTTTGGGATGCGTACACGCAGGCAAGGTAGAGAGAATCTTGCGTACCCAGAGAATAAACATGAATTTTTAATGACTTTCTCTCTTTCTTGAAGTTTGACATGGAGAGCAGAGGTATTAGGCTTGACAAGGAGGATAATATGACTGTTGATGGAGCCATATTAACTGCAGATAGTCATGGTGACAAATTTCAGTGTAACAGTATGAGTCCCTTAGAATGCATGTTGATGAAAGAATTGCAATCCTTTTCCTTATAGTAGACAAGATTACTAACTCTATGAAGGGGCTTGGGGACAAGATAGAGGATTCTGCTATTATTGAAAATATTTTGACATCACTAACCCTAAAATTTTATTCCAAAATATTTACCTTTGAATAAATGTAGGTTTTGAACATTCTTACTCTAGAACAACGTCATGGGATTTTGATTGGTTATGAGGTGAGAAATAAGAGGAATATGTCAGAAATCATAGAAGCTACATTCAAAGACACATACAAAGGAAATGAATAGGAAGAACTGAAAGATACAAGCAACATTTCAAATGAGGAAGAAGCAAAGTTTGTGAAGAAGTTGTAGGTGGGAACTGGCAAATTCAAAGTTACAATTCCCTTTAAGTGTTTTTCTTGGGGAAGAGTAGGTCACTATGCATCCAAATGTACATATAAAGAAAATCATAATCGGACAGAAAAGGAAAAGGATGTTGACAAGAAAAATGCCAGAAAGAATATTTTTCCAATAAAAGTTTTTATTCTAATTAAGATAACTAGAGCACATGTTAGGTCCCTATAATACTAGTGATTACCCCATTACTATTGTAGTTGTATCCCTTATTAATATTGTTGTGCCCCTATTGTCCCCATATTGTTATTATTGTGCCCCATAGAATCCCTCTATTGTTATTTTTGTGGCTTTATATTATTATTGTTAGGTCGGCTAGGTTATATTGTGACTCCTTACACTCCTATATATAAAAAAGAAGGTTTTGTCATTTGAATCATCCAAGAATTGTTCATTTATGTAATTTAAGGGAGGTTTCCCCCTCAAAGAGGCCGAATTCTAAGGCATTGATCTATCTTTTCTATCTCTTTGTGAGCTGGTTTCATAACATTTGGAATCAGAGCATTGGATTCTAGGGTTTCGCTACTCCAAAAAGGACATCGTGGAATTTTCACTATAACTTTTTTTCTACGACGTTTTAGAAGCTAAAAACAAAAACCATTTGATATGAAATCTCACTGAACCTCGAGTCCGAATTTCATAGCTTTCCGCACTATATTTGTGGAGATATGATCTAAGGAAGTTGGTCTTTTTGGAGACTCTTGAATTACATTCCAAACAGGTGACTTGGGGAAAATCGTCATAAATTTCTCTATGAGCATCGGATTGAAATTTCATAAGAAGGTAAAGAAAGAGGACAGACTATAGTTTCTTTTATATATTTTTTAGAGACAAAGGTCGAAACAGTGACTCGTGGCACGTCGTACAAGTTCACTCTACTGAACTAGTCTATAATCAGGTCACTGTGGGAGATTTGGCATAACGCTTCCTTGGAGAATCCAATTTGGATCAGACTGGTGGCATTGGAAAGAGGACACAGAGGGCTATCGCAGGTTACAATTTTAGAATTGGATGATATGAAATTACAAAGATACATCAAATTCAATATCAAGCTCCTACAAAGTGAAAAAAGATGTGTAGTTTTTTTTCATTTTAGCATAAGCTTGGTTTGAAAAATTAGTTTGAAGGAATTCAAAGGGCATAGTAAAGCATTATTCTAAATAATTGATGCCTCAAGGAAAGAAAATCAAAACACCTAGTAAGCAACCTGAAAGCCCTAGCATGACTCATGAAGAAGAGGAAGAAATGCGACATGATATATCAAAATTACGAGACCAAGTGCAACAATTGTCACTTGCACAAAAGGGAACAAAATCTAAGATGGATGGTTTAAAGAAAGATGTAGAAGCTAAGATGGATGGTTTAAAGAAGGCATAGAAGCTAAGATGGATTGTTTAAAGAAAGGCGTAGAAGCTAAGATGAATGACGTGGAAGCTAAGATGGACAATTTGAAGACAGACATGGAACATTTGAAGATAGGCATGGAAGATTTGAAGACAGATTTAACAAAGTTTCTACAAGAAATGCTTACTAATGGTGAAAGGGTAGTAAAGGAAACTCATGATGAGAACAAAAGAAATGTTAATCATGATTTCATAGACTCTAATGGTGGATCAAAGACCCACCATATTCCAAAAATCAATATGAGGAAGTTTGATGGCAAGGATCCCGCAACATGGATATTATAGATGGAGCAATTTTTCGATCTCAATAATGTGCA